>AWOL01S0037690.1:0-12661 GCA_000715115.1 Nicotiana otophora | reverse complement strand
TTCATAGATTTGCCACCACTGGTACGTTGTGCCTGACAGTTGAAATGTAGTAAAGGAAACTCCGCTCACTTCCACAATACCCATGGTGCGGAGAATACGATGACAATTTTCCAGAAATCCTTGGTCATCCTCTGTAGCTGTGCCACTGAAAGCTGGTGGATCATATTTCTTAAACCTTTCAAGTCTCTTTTGTTCTTCTTCTGATGCCTCGGGCCTAACCTCAGGCCGAACCGGAATAACAGGTTGTACTGGTACTACACCCGGAACCTGACCAACGTGAACCATCTGCTCTGGAGTTATGGTAGGAGTCTGAGCTACTCCCCCAATCTGTGAAATATTTGGTGCAACAAAGATCAATCCCGCCTGAGTTAATGTACCAAACATACTCAGGAACTGTGCTAAGGTCTCCTGAAGTCCGGGGGTAACAACAGGTGCTTCTGGTACATGTCTCCCAACTGGAGCTACTAGTGGCTCCTCAACTATTGTTTTGACAGGTGCTCTAGTCGCAGCACGTGCCCTTCCTCGACCTCTACCTCGACCTTTACCTCGGTCTTTACCTCGGCCCCGGCCTCTTACAGCCCTAGCAGTATGTGCGGATGCCTGCTCAGCTAACCCAGTAGCACGGGTCCTCACCATCTGTGAGAGAATGGAGATACAAAGGTTCAAATTCCAAATTCAACAAATTCCGCACGACACGAATAAAAGAAATGGAAATTTCCTAACAGTTTTGTAGCCCCTCGAAGATAAGTACAGACATCTCCGTGCCGATCCGCAAGACTATACTAGACTCGTTCGTGACTCGTAGAACCTATGAACCTAGAGCTCTGATACCAACTTGTCACGACCCAAAATCTCACCACAAGCATCGTGATGGCACCTAGTCTCTAAGACTAGGTAAGCCGATTTCAATTACATTTTGAAGCTGTTTTTTTTTTGAAACTAACAGCGAAATTTAACACGGCAACATAATAAAATCAATTAATATCACAATTTGCCCAATGGCCACAACCAAATTCCAAAGATATAACAAAAATTAATTAATTTCACAACAAATAGCCCAAGGCTCCACACAATATATTTCACACCTAAAAACAATCAATAGAGATAGAAATTACTCAGCATAAAGCAAAACCTTCATTAATGCAAATTTAGATAATTATACTGACACTTATTCTTAAGCTTCTTAAANCTCGCTTAAATTAATTATTTGCATAAGAAAATTCATATTGGAATTAATTTTCAAGAAATATTAAACCAACAATACTCACGAAATTTCATAAATATTTCAAGTAACAATCACATCAAATTATCATATAAAAACAAATTCAACAATAAAAATTTAGGCATGGCAAACAGATGATTTAATAATTTTTCACAATTTTCCAATTTACTACACAATAATGCCTAAGACTTTAATTCAATGAATTTTGCACGTATAAGCCCGAGTACGTACTCGTCACCTCGCGTACACGGCTTTTCACATTTCACAAATGGCATATAAGACTTAATGCCTAAGGGGTAATTTTCTCACTCGAGGTTAAGCAAGACACTTACCTTTTTGATGTTAGGCCGATATTCCAAAATAGCCTTCTTGCTTGAATTGACATCCGGACAGCTCAAATCTATCCAAATTAATTGTATAACTTCATTAAAATTCATCGAAAATAATTTTGGATAATAATACGTCGACTTAAAATTTTATTCCAAAAAGTCAACAAAAGTCAACGCGGGACCCGCCTCTTGGAACCCGACATAATTTTCATGAAATTCGAACACCCATTCCGATACAAGTTCAACCATACCAATTTTATCGAATTCGAATAATAAATCGACCTCAAAATCTTAAATTTAAACCAAGAGGGTTTTCTAAATTTTTCAACCCAATTCACTAATTTAGTGATAAAAACAACAATAGATTCATGTAATTTAACCAGAATCAAGTTAGGAATTCTTACCCCAATATTTTTCTTGAAAAACTCTCGAAAGAATCGCCTCACTCGAGCTTTCTTGGTCCAGAAATGGAAGAATAACACAAATTTGGACTTTATTCTGCTGTCTAGGGATTTGTTCTTCGCGCTCGCGATGAACAAATTCTTAAAAAGTCATTTTCAAACTCTTCTGAGACAGTCTTTAGTTTAATAGTCATAACTTTTTGTACAAAACTTCAAATGATGAATGGTTTGACTTTCTGAAAACTAGACTCCAATGCTATAACTTGCATTTGTTGCTCATCTCTCAATTCCTTATAGATTATGAGATATAAGCTTCCAAAGTCAGCCCTGTGCAATAGAGATTTCTAAATTCTTCCCAGACGTCTATAGTATATCCACCATAACTATTTGTACACAATTCCAAATGACAAATGGTTTACTTTTCTGAAAACTAGATACAAAGGGCTACAACTTTTATCTTTAGATCATCTCCAAATTCCTTATAGATTGCGAGATATGAGCCTCTAAAATCAGACGACGAATATCAAAATTTCCTTCGTCTCGAACGCGAGAACCTCTTCGCGAACGCGAAGAACAAAGTCCTAACAGCAAAATCCTTCTTCGCGAACGTGAGAGGCTCCTCGCGAATGCGGAGAACAACACTAGAACCAGCAACCGGCATCATCAAAACACCCAAACTTGATCTGGAACCACCCCGAATCAAACCCGAGGCCCCCGGGACCCCGTCCAATCGTACCAACCAGTCCCAATACATAACACGAACCTGCTCGAGGCCTCAAATCACATCAAACAACATCAAAGCCACGAATCATACCCCAATTCAAGCCTAATAAACGTTGAAATTTTAAATTCTATATCTTGTGCTGAAACACATCAAATCAATCTGGAGTGACTTCAAATTTTGCACACANGGAACCACCCCGAATCAAATCCGAGGCCCCCGGGACCCCGTCCAATCGTACCAACCAGTCCCAATACATAACACGAACCTGCTCGAGGCCTCAAATCACATCAAACAACATCAAAGCCACGAATCATACCCCAATTCAAGCCTAATAAACGTTGAAATTTTAAATTCTATATCTTGTGCTGAAACACATCAAATCAATCTGGAGTGACTTCAAATTTTGCACACAAGTCATAATTGACATAACGAAGCTATTCCAATTTTCAGAATCGGATTTCGGCCCCGATATCAAAAAGTCAACCCCTGGTCAAACTTCCCAAAAATTAATCTTTCGCCATTTCAAGCCAAATTCCTCTATAGACCTCCAAATAATTTTTCGGACACGCTCCTAAGTACATAATTACTATACGGAGCTATTGACATCATCAAAATTCCATTCCGGAGTCGTCTTCACACAGTTCCGACTACGGTAAAAATCCTAAGACTTAAGCTTCCGTTTTGGGGACCAAGTATCCCAAATCACTCAGAATCATCCGATAACTGAATTCAACCACGCATGCAAGTCAATACACATAATAAGAAGTTGCTCAGGGCCTTATGCCGCCAGACGGAGCTTAAATTCTTAAAACGACAAGTCGGGTCATTACAACAACCTATGCACACACCCTACTATAAGATATCTTAAATCAGCGTAATTAATTTTCTAAAGCATGATTAACAAGATCTAGGGAAGGTTTCATTTTTTAAAGCATGATTAAATCAGTGTATTTTTCTAAATATTATACGATTGGTCTAATGATTTCTTCGTTCAAATTAAGCTTTATAGGCTAGGTGTCATATATTTTTTTCTAGTGAGAATGAGAGAGTTTTGTGAGAAGAATTTTTTAAGTCGGGCAACGTGCGAAACTTACGACAAAAAGCAAAAAAAAAAAAAAAAAAAAAAAAAAAAAAAAAAAAATCATATTTATTTGAAACATAGGAAAGTAAACATCGTCATATCAGTAATTAACACCATGTGTCGATATCACCACGTCCTCCATAAAATATAAAATGCTGAAACTTTCCATGTCTCCAATGCGGTACATCCCTAACCTCATATAAATTAGGATCCTCAGCTCGTGCAGTCGTTGTGTCTACATGTATCGTCTCATGACTGTTATCGTATAAAACGTTAAGTCTTCTACAATAAGCATCATACCTAGGATCTGCAATAGGAAAACAACTAGAACCCATCGGAGGTTTAGGCCCACCTGGTGGAATATATATGACTCCTCCAAACTCAACATGAGTAGCAAAGCTTGCCAAGTCAGTAAAAATTCTTTGAGGCCAAAAACCAACTTCGTCGTAGTTTTCACCAATCAAAAGCCACCAGATTCCATTGACTGGATCCTTTTTCATAGGAAAATATATGTATTACAATTTTGTACATTTCAATTCTAATCCTTGCAATTGTATTATTATAGCCAACTTCAAAAACTTCATAAATAATTATACATAAAAAAAATTATAAAACGTACCCGTTCGATGAACATTGTGATCTCCACTACGACTTTAGCTCCACGATGTGAAATCTCATCAAATACCATATCAACAGGTAACTCAGTATTTACGAGGACAAATCCAGAACATAGTGTATTGAAGCAATGCATATTACCAGCCTAGTAAACATAAATTATATATGGATCATATGTTTCCAATTGAGGTAAATAGCTAAGACGATTTAAAGTAGATAAGACGATTTACCTGCGTATGTATATAAAGTCTAGTATTAGTGTCGTTATATAGTGTTGGATCCACCTGAAATGTGAAATAGGATTATCATGATTATTAAATGGGAGCAACCAACTATTCATGAACAACCGGTTAAACTTACTCTCCAGCCAACTTGTAAAACGTCTGATCCTTTGAAGATTTTCAGTCGACATGCACTGTGTTGACGACCTTCAACACGAGGATTATATATATTGGCCGTCATTCCAGCCCCGGCAAACTTATTATTTGGATTATTTGGAATTTGAGCTATTGCACGCTGAACATAGAAAAAAAGAATATTTTTGTTAACAAATGATTGGGTATATCAAATTTAGCCTATTCATATTTGCCTAAAATCCTAATTTAGTTATGTCACATTTTCACTCTAATTTATGACTTAACTACGATAAATTAGTATAATTTAGTGTAATTCCCGATCGCGCATAAATCTTTACCCAATATGACATTCTAAAAAGTCACTTATTGTGTCAGACTTTAAATCTTGATGCATCTTTTGGTTATTAGAAAAGACAGCCGTTTTAAAAGCTGGTTCTTTGCTTGGTCATTGGATTATCATAAAGGAAAATACAAAATTGCAAAACTAAAAGATGATAAACATTCATATTTAAGTACCTTGTATCCCTGCGAGGATATGTAACTTCTTTTGGGCACGCTATTATTGTTAATCTGTGAAGAAACAATGTATGAGTTGCCGCAATGAGGAAACTAAGCATTATTTTTATTTTCTTAATGTACTTTTTTTTCTTCTTATTATGATTCTATTAATGCTTATTAATTCTACAAATGAAGTCAATAGTTGTTTTTCTAAATGAATATTCAAGTTAAGCAATGACTAAGGATAACATTATCTTACATTAGTCAATTGAGCTTCAACGATAGTTTCTGGCGGCGGAATATGTCTGTATCTAATAAGGTCATCTTTAGTAACTCTTCTAATAGGAACTGTTCCAAAAGGACAACCTTTTTTCTTTGACCATATGCTCGATAACTTATTAGCTGGTGAGATATCTGAATTATGCAGTGTCCTAGTTAAAACAGGTTTCATCTGTTCATCAAAACTTAAATGCGGCATGTTAACAATTCTAAATCATTATTAAAAAGTTGAAGGTAAAATAAAAGGAGGAGATACATGCCTTTGGATGGAAATTGTGATTCTTTAGCAACGGATGATTAAATGCATGTTGTTTGTAGAAATCCACACAATCATACGTATCTCCATATTTAGTCTGTCATCCAAAACATTATAAGATACGTAATCTTGATTACACTAATTGATGTTCAATATGTGACCTCTGAATACGTAAAACTTTTATCCAATAAAAAAAGTCCACGAGATGACAATCACTATTCCATCTTTGGATTAATTAATCAATGTTGAGTTTCAAAGGAAATTAATATGCTTTTATCAAAGCCATTTTCATTCATTTTGTAATTTTCAAGATAAAATGAAGTTAGAAACTAGGCGGAAAGTATTACGACATACAAAAATCTTAATTTTCTAATACAATATCACTTTATAAGAAAAGAATATACGATAAAATCAATTTAAAACAATTTAGTGTTATTTCGAAATCTTCAGGTATAAAAGTTATACAATTGAAGTGTATTTTATTTTTTCTTTTCTATGAATGTAGTATTAGCACAATTATAAAATAATCATTCCAGAGAGACTTATGAATATGATTTTTTTCTCAGAATATATACCTTAATTGTTTTTGTCGCTGGCTTGTTCAACAGTTTAAGTTGCCTCTCCAACTCTAAATCCTCTAGTTCCGATAGCTTTATTTCTCCATGAACTCCGTCATAGCTCAGAAGAAAATATAACACTAGTAAAGTTTGTCGAACAATTGTTTGACGAATCGGCATAACCTGAATCCATTAAATTATCTTTACAGATTTGAATGCTAAATATTTATATATAATTTTTTTTTAAAAAACTACTTCAAAGACAAAATTATTAACACATTGAAGATACTAAACAGCTAACTTACTTGACTTACAAAATGTATGAGAGTTTAATCTGAAGCTTTTGAGCACCTATCATTTTTCCTACTATTGGGAAGATGTTATATAAAGGGGCAGAGGAAATGACTATTATACATATATCTAATAAATAAGTGTAATTTATTAAAGCGTGATTAACATAATCCAGGGAAGATTTTCTGGTAATGAATGCCGATTGTTCTCTTCTATGTATAATCCAAAAAGATAATCTGATCATAGATTATCAGTAAAATTAGTAGAATCGACAGGTGTCAAAGTTTATTAAGCATTTAAGCTTGATTGTTCACCTCTAAGTGATTTAAAAGACAAATCTGACCATAGATTGTCAACTCCCCTTAAACTTTGCCCAATGAACTGCATTTCCCTCCTAACTATTTTTGGGATCAATAATACTTTTTAAAGTTGAAATATTTGATAGAAAATCAAAACTGCTCATCGTTGGATGGCTTAAATCGTTCAAAGTATATTAAGGGGACTATTTTAAATGCACCCTAAAGATAGGGGACCACTTTTGTCATTTTATCTACCAAAGTACCACGGAAGTTGGATCTCATCAAGGGGCGTCAATGAATATTCAACAATCGACTAAATCGACCGAACCGTATCGTACCGAATCGATTTTTAGGTTCTTTTTAAAGAAACCATAGGTTTTATATAAATCTATAACTGCACCGATAATTAGGGTAGGTTTTTTGTTTTATGAAAATAAACTATCACGACTCAAAATCTTCATGTCGTGATGGCACCTATCTCGGTACTAGGCAAGCCGACAACTTCATTAAACCACAATTTCTTTTAAGTTTGAAAAATATAATATTTACATTTAAAAGAAAATCCCACAAATACGGATATAAATATACTCCCAAAATCCGGTGTCACTGAGTACATGAGCATCTAAATAATCATAAAGTCTGACTGATAAAAACACTGTCCGAAGATATAGAACAATACAATAACTGAAAGGAAAGAGAGTCAAGGTCTGCGGACGCCAAGCAGCTACCTTGATAGTCTCCAACACATGAAACTCTGATATCTAGCAGCCGCCATATCCGGAAGTACCTAGATCTGCACACAAGGTGCATGGTGTAGTATGAGTACAACCAACTCAATAAGTAACAAGACTAACCTTTGGGTTGAAAGTAGTGACGAGCTCAACAGGTACAGTCCCGTATAGAAATAACCGTACAGAAATGTAGGCATGCTTTCAAGTTCAACAGTTAAACTCAATACAAGTAAAATGGATCAATTCTGAATGATACGAGGAATATGACATATTTGTATCTATATGTCAATGTACGTACTGTATGTGATGCACCTCAGTAAAACTCTCGCGTACTCAAAATCTCAAGATACTCAATCACTCAGTACTGTATTGTCACGACCCAAAATCCTAACATGTCATGATGACGCCTAACGTAGTATTAGGCAAGCCAACATCATCGATAACCCATAATTTCTTTTAAATGCGGAAAACATAATAATTAAGTTTAAGAGAAAATCCCACAAATACTGCATATAAATATACTCCCAAAACCCGGTGTCATTGAGTACATGAGTATCTAAATGAATTCAAAGTCTGACTGATAAAAGCATTGTCTGGAAATATAGAACAGTACAATAATTGAAAGAAAGAAAGTCAAGGTCAGCGAACGCCAGGCAGCTACCTTGATAGTCTCTAACGGATAGCACTCTGAGATCTAACAGTCGCCGTTTCCGAAAGCACCTGGATCTGCACACGAGGTGCATAGTATAGTATGAGTACAACCAACTCAATAAGTAACAAGACTAACCTTTGGGCCGAAAGTAGTGACAAGCTCAGCAGGTATAGTACAGTATAGAATAACAGTATAGAAATGTAGACATGCTTTCAAGTTCAATCAATACTCAGTACAAGTAAAATACTCATATTCGGAACAATTTGAGGAATATGACATCTCTGTATCTACATGCCCATGCACATACCGTATGTGATGCACCTTAGTGAAAACTTCATGTACTCACAATCTAAAAACACTCAATCACTCAGTATTGTATATGGCCAATCCAACCCAGGGAAGATCTATCCCAAGTATATATATATATCCATCAACTGACAGTCAGTCACTCATTACAGTATAAGGTCAATCGAGTCCAGGGGAAGATCCATCCCCGAATATCAATGATTCGGACAATATTCATGTCCAAGGAAGATCCATCCCTCAATATATATATATATCTATGGCAAGATCTATGCCGAGGGAAGATCCATCCAATATATATATATATATATATATATATATGTCACGACCCCAAATTCCCACCGTAGGAGGTCGTGATGGCACCTAGTCTCTAAGACTAGGTAAGCCTATCAATGCGAAATAATCATAAATTTATGAAATAAATAAACTACAATTCAAATAATTACAACTCCCAAAATCCGGTAGAAATAAGTCACAAGCTTCTAAAAATTTATTTTTAATGTCTCTATGTATCAAGGTCTAAAGCAAATAAGGAAGCAACATAAAATGATAAAAGGGGACTCCGGAGTGCGGACGCTGGCAGATATACCTCGAAGTCTCCGTGCGCAGGTAACTCACTGACGTCTAGACTGGTAAGATGTACCTGGATCTGCACAAAAAGATGTGCAGAAGCATAGTATGAGTACACCACAGCGGTACCCAGTAAGTGCCAAGCCTAACCTCGGTAGAGTAGTGACGAGGTCAGGTCAGGCCCTACTGGAAAATAGATAATGACATGGTAAAATGTTTAAACAATATTATAAGATAAAATGACAATGGAAATGAATCAAGTAGTATGTCACATTTAATTACATCAAATAATGGCAAATAAATACCTCGTGGAAACAAAACAGAATTCTTTTCAACTTTAAGAAAATCACAACAATAATCAAAGGCAACTGCGGCCATAAATCAATATCAACAAGGGCACTCCCGAGGTACCGCCTCGTAGTCCCAAATCATAAATAAATTCACAATATCTCATTTCCTTATCTCACCGCGGGAGCCTTCACAATTTATTTTAAAGAAAATATTTTTTCTGAAATAGCATCCCGCATTTTAGCCATCCTTATCACACCGCATGACTTCTAGTAGTTCCCCCTACTAGCCACGCGTATCAAGCCACCCTTATCTCACCGCATGCGTTTCAATACCCAGACCTTATACCACCGCATGCGTATCAATATCACAATATATCACAATTTGCACCTCAAGTGCTCAAATAATTTAACTTGCCAAAATAATTCAACAACAATATTTTTCCACAATAAAGAGCTCACGGCTCCTGCCAAAATAAATCATCAATAATAGTTTTCCACAATAAAGAGCTCACAGCTCATGTCAAAATAATTCATCAATAATATTCTTCCACAATAAAGAGCTCACGGCTCCCTCACAATGAGTATAAAAATATTCAGGAGTAAATAATTTAGGAAAATAATATTTCAAAATCTTTACTACGTTGCTTCAATATCAAGTTTAAAAATGTCAAATACTTCATATTAATAATATTTAATTTAAAGAAAATCAACCTTCAAATAATGCACAGAATAAAAGAAACCAAGTTTCAACTAAACAGGTAAAACAATTAGTAAGAAAAGATCAAACAAATTTGAAGTATATATCTCACATCAATGATGAAGAATATAACAAGATAAAATAATTTAATAAATGCGCAACAATGATCTACACAATTTAAAAATATAATCTTTCACATTTAGCCCGAGTACACACTCGTCACCTCGTGTACACGACTTTCAATACATTTCAATAATCACCTTAATATCAATTCTAGGAGAGATTTCCCCCACACAAGGTTAGACAAGTCAGTTACCTCGACTTGCTCCAATTTAACCAAGTAGTATGCTTTTTCCTCGATTTTCCGACTCCGGTCGATTCGTATCTAATCATAATTAATTCGATACAGTCAACAAAAATTATAGAATTAATTCTATAAGAAAATACTATATTTTTCAATTAAAAAAAAAATCCAAAATTAACTCAAAAATGGCCCGTGCGGCCCACGTCTCGGAATCCAACGAAAGTTACGAAATATGAACGCGCATTCAACCACGATCCTAACCATACCAAAATGACTAAATTCCAATATCAGTTCGACCCTCAAATCCTCAAATCTATCCAAGAGGGTTTTCGAAATTTTCCAACTTAAATCACCAATTAATTGTTAAAAACAGTGATAGATTCGGGTAATCTAACAAAGATTGAGTTAAGAACACTTACCCCAACGTTTTCTATGAAAATCTCTCAAAACTCGCCTCAATCCGAGCTCCAATTCGTTAAATTTTCAGAACTTAAACATTCTGCCCAGGCTTTTACTCATCGCGATCGCGATCATCCACACACGATCGCGAAGCACAAATTACCCCTGCCCAAATTAATTCTACGCGATCGCGTATATCCTCATGCGATCGCAGAGCACAGAGTTCCCAGCTCTACGCGATCGCAGTCCTCTTCACGCGTTCGCGAGTCACAAGGTCTCAAAGCTACACGATCGTATCCCGCTTCACGCGATCGCAAAGCACAAAACTTAGCAACCCTCAATTAACCTTACGCGATCGCAAACAATGCCACGCGATTGCGATGCACAGCTTGCCAAACCTACGCAATCGTGGTTGACCTCACACGATCGCAAAGAACAAAATTAACACTGCCTCAGCTAAACCTACGCGATCGCGTCCCAATTTCCGCGATCCCGAAGAAGGTTTAAAATACCAGAAATCAGCAGCTACCAACAGTGCCAAAATGAAGGAAATTACTCCGAATACCATCCAAAACACGCCCGAGCCCCTCGGGACCTCAACCAAATATACCAACAAGTCCTAAAACATCATACAGACTTAGTTGAGTCTTCAAATCACATCCAACAACACTAAAAACATGAATCACACATAGATTCAAGGCTAATGAATTTTGAAACTTTCAATTTCTACGAACAACACCAGAACCTATCAAATCAAGTCCGATTGACCTCAAATTTTGTACGCAAGTCATAAATGACATAACGGAGCTATGAAAAATTTTAGAAATGGATACCGACCCCGATATCAAAAAGTCAACTCCTCGGTCAAACTTTCCAAAAATTCAACTTTCGGCATTTCAAGCCTAATTCCACTACGGACTTCTAAATAAAATTTCGATCACGCTCCTAAGTCCAAAATCGACATACTGAGCTGTTGGAATCATCAAAATTCTATTATGGCATCGTTTGCCCATAATTCGACATCCGTTCACTATTTGAACTTAAACTTTTAATGTTTTTCATCAAAATTCCATATCTCGGGCTAGGGAACTCGGAATTTGATTTCGGGCATACACCCAAGTCCCAATTCACGATACGGACCTATCGGAATTGTCAAAGCACTGATCCGAGCCTATTTTCTCAAAATGTTGACCAAAGTCAACTCAGTTTCGTTTTAAAGGTCTAATTCCTATTTTAATCCATTTTCACATAAAAAGTTTCTGAAAAATTTTATGGACTGCGCACGCAAGTCGAGTAATGATAAATAGTGCTTTTCGAGGTCTTAGAACACAGAATTAATCATTAAATTTAAAGATGACATTTTGGGTCATCACATTCTCCACCTCTAAAACAAACGTTCGTCCTCGAACGGAGTTAGCAAAAAATACCTGAGCTGGCGAATAAGTGTGGATAACGGCTGCGCATATCATGCTCGGCCTCCCAAGTCGCCTTCTCGACCGGATGACCCCTCCACTGAACCTTCACGGAAGCAATGTTCTTTGACCTCAGCTTTCAAACCTGCCTATCTAAAATAGCCACTGGTTCCTCAACATAAGATAGATCCTTGTCCAATTGAACCGAACTGAAGTCTAACACATGAGACATATCGCCGTGATATTTTCGAAGCATAGAAACATGGAATACCGGATGAACCGCAGAGAGTCTAGGTGGTAGCGCAAGTCTGTAAGCCACCTCTCCAACTCTTCCAAGAATCTCAAAAGGCCCAATATACCTAGGGCTCAACTTGCCCTTCTTCCCGAACCTCATC
>AWOL01S0037684.1:2713-23395 GCA_000715115.1 Nicotiana otophora | reverse complement strand
CTTATTAAATCCATGAAATTAACTTACAATATGTGGGAATTACTTATCCTGCAATAGATGATGAAAATCTCCTCTTTAAGAGATCCAAGTATCGCCCAACCAAGAGAAAATGAGAGAAGAGTAAGCCAAATCTCGTACTTAACAAAGCATTTTCCCCAGCGATCATCGCACATGCGGCCAAACAATCGCACTTGCGACTCCGCACCTGCAGAAAAATCCATCGCAGGTGCACTTCCCTCTAAGACCAAACAAACCTGCTTCTGCAGAAATTTTCTCGCTTATGCGAGCCTTCACTAGCCCTGCCCAGCTCCACTTTTGCGGAGGATTTAATCGCGCCTCCGGAAGCGTGCCTGCAGTTGAGCCTCCGCCTCTACGGAAGGCCATGCCTCTTCGCTTTTCGCTTTTGCGCTCCACTGCCCGCATCTGCGAGCTCGCAGGTGCAGTGGATTCCTCGCACCTACGAATCTAGCCAGCCTTAATCCCATCCGCTTCTGCGACCCCTGGGCCGCTTCTGCGGCACCAGAAGCCTTAAGCTTCAGCAATTCTTTAAGTCTAAACTCGATCTGATTCTAATTCGATTTGCACCCGAAGCCCCCGGGACCCCCATCCAACCATACCAACGCATCCTAAAACATGATACGAACTTAGTCGAAGCCTAAAATCACATCAAAAAACATCAAAATTTACGACTCGGAGGCCAAAACCTTTCTTTCAACTTTCAAACTTTAAAACTCCGCCGAACGCGTCTGAATTATACTTAAACATCCCGGAATGAAGCCAAACTTTACGTGCAAGTCATAAATCATAATACGAACCTATTCTAAGGCTCGGAATCCTAAACGGACATCGATTACACTAAAGACCACTTCAAGTGAAACTTAGGAATTTCTAAAACTTTCAAATGCCAACTTTCCACAATAAGCGACGTAATGCTCCCGAGCTAGCCGATACTCAACCCGAACATACGCCCAAGTCCGAAATCATTATACGAACCTATTGGAACCTTCAAATTCCGATTTCTAGACCTTTTACTCAAAAGTCAAACCCTCGTAAATTCTTCCAACTTAAAGCTTCAAAATTGAGAATTTCCTTCCGAAACAACTCTGAACTTACCGGAATTCAATTCCGACCATACGTACAAGTCATAATACATGAAGTGAAGCTACTCAAGGCCTCAAACCACCGAACGACGTGCTAGAGTTCGAAATGACCGGCTGAGTCGTTACATTCTCCTCTACTTAAACATACATTCATCTTCGAACGTGCCAAGAACCATTCTGGAGTTGCCCAAAATTACAATTTAACACCCCGTGGACCTGCCCGTGCCACCATAACTCACGTGAGCACACTAGCTCGAGCCAGACTGAAGATCTTCCCTTCTACTTTCGCCAACAAGCCTTAGGACCAAATTCCAACATCCGAATTTCTCTACAAGACCTGATTCTAACATAAGAACACCGTATCAACCCCCACGCGCTAAACCAAAACATGATCATGCACACATGCTTATATCACACAATACACCGCATAACTCATTTGTCCATGGTAACCTCTTCCAAGCACAACAGCTACAAATTTACTAACCCGGTGCCAGTTGTATACCGCATAATGCATATAAGCCTTATCCAAACCTAAAAGTACCACAACAATGAAAACGACACGTAGAATCTTATAACCACCTGCCAAATCAAAATTTCCTGGAATTCCTCTGTTTGACCAAAACCGTTACCTCATTCTGAACTGAATAGTGACATTTTCTCTTAAATATACCTTACATAAATTTGATCGCACTAATTTCAGGTCCAATAACCTCATCTCACCTAGTACAAGATGCTCAGACAATAAGGCACCTAAGACACTGACTAAAATCTCATATGACGCCACCAATGCGCCGACAAACTACAACTCGAACGTGACACACAAGGAAGTACAAACTCGGGCAAAGAACTACCCAGCCCGTGTAATGAATAATATGGTCGAACAGATGCTATGAACTTTTCTCAAAGAATGAGAAACAAAACACACAAAAATAAGTATAGGTAGCCATACTCAACATCTCACTGTTGTGGCGTGCAACCCAATCTACACATGATACCGTTGCGGCATGCAACCCGATCCAAACACCATACCCATGGTGGCGTGCCACCCGATCCTCACAGAGAAATCAATAAGGAAATACCTATCAAGCCATAATGCTCATACCTACGAAATGCCTGAATATACCATAAGCACGTAAAGTGTATGAATACGACCCTGGGGAGACGGATAGCGCAATGCGCGACAAAACCCAAGCACGACTAAGGTGTAACAAATGACAAGCTACACAGGGGCACAACACACACATAGATAATCAAGTCGTCTCGCAACTTACATGGAATAATACAGTAGCACTTGAAATAGACGATGCCAGGAATATCATCCACTATGCCTGAAGAACCATCCATAAGCAAGGCTATGCTGAATGAACATATCCGACCTGATGTAGAGCATACATTCACGTTAGATCTACCGATAAACCTCAAGTTGAGTCTGATCATCCCATACTGGTCCAATAACCTTTCAAAGATCCATAATGACCGCATAATGACACTTACGAGTATCTAACCAATTCGGAACAAACTTCCACAATCCACATCAAAAGTAATAGAGCGCCCCCTCATACATAAACTCTCTAATCTACAACAGTACCGAAACCTTCATAACCGATTTCAGTCTCTAACAATTCAAATAACTGACACGTCACACTTATACGATCTTCCCGTGGGATGTACTCCCATAATCTTCTGCACTAGGTAGCAAAATCTGAACATCTGAAATCTTCCCCCTACTCTTCCGGGCTCGTTATATTATTATCAAAACTAAACCGCAACCCTGTTCCTCAACTTCCAATCTCCATACCGCTCACTGCACATATCATGCTTCTACCCGAGAGTATACGAATTTCATTATAATCGCCTGAACCATGTAGAGTTAACACTTCATCGGCTAGAACCCCTTTCACCCAACTCATTTCAGAAGAATAATTGCAAAACACACACTCGAATTCCCATAACCACAGAACCATGCTGATTCAAGCCATAACTAACTGACTCAACTTTTCCCAATTTTACTTTTGACTTGCCCTTGGAATAATAGTCCTATTCAAACACATAACGGACCTCAAACATCACTCATCCCAAGTGACCCAAATCACGAGACCACGTCGTCCCGGTACAAATAAGACATCCCATACCCTCCTCATGCACTCCACGGTATCTCCAACTGATACGCCCGTTCTGAAAGACCTCCTGCGAATTCAAAGTTGTTTCTACCATTTCTCTAACACTGCACCGTAGACCCGATGATAGCATAGAATTTCCCTAAGTATTCTTCACACTCTGCTGTGAAACCCAATCCTTAGACTCATAACGAACCCAAAATCTTTAAACACCATACTTCACATCTTGAACCCACTAGAACTATTGTTGAGAGTCACACACTCTGACCTGATCCCGAATATGTAACCAAATTCTAGTGCTTTTCTAGCACATGAACACTTCCAAAGAAGCAACCGGATGAATTCTTTTCCTTGCACATCACATCCACAGGAAGCATAAATTCTGAGTCATCCCCAACACCTGCACATGAATCGTTAAGGTGAAATGTAACACATATATGTCAAATTCCTTGTCCAAAATACCCTTGATGTTTTTGTCCTCTTGGTCATAACTATTCCACCAATGCACCGATAACCAGAAACTACACAAGCACACATCCACATAACTCAATCATAGATGGTGAGCTCCCCCACTTAGCTTTACGCTACAATCATATAGATCCATACACCATAATGACCTCTTCTGTCCAGTAACCATGATCCCACACCGTTGCTCGACCAAAATTTTAATAAGTTCTTTTTGGACTAATCCTAACACATCCCGAATTATCATCCACAATCGCACACTTAACCTCTTAACAGTAGTACCATCTTCTTCAAGCGATCCAATCTCATATCGCAGTACATACATCCCATGTTGGGCAGAAAGTAGAACTCTTCATAGGAACCTTATTAAAACCACGCAACCGCCAACCTGCTCATAAGATATAGCCCACCTGTGTTACTTCATATCGACCTCCTCCAACGTCATTGCTATAGTTACATCCATCATGAAATTAACTAACCTCCCTAGGTCCACACTATTCCACCAGCTGTAAGAATCCCGTCATTCATTAACATAACACGAAGTTCCAATAACGTATTTGAAACTCGAAGTCGTATTGCATCCAAGATAATGATCGAATTCTTCACCTTTTCCTATATTCCAATAAATCCCTTTTCATCACATTTAAAATTCCTAAGCATAGAAATCACCTCAGAGATCATCTCCCTCGAAGCATCAATACTGGAAACGCCGATTCGATCCTGAAGTCGCAATGCACAGCCATCTCTGATTACTTCCTCTTAGGTTCCATCTCACAACACTGTGCCCAGAGGCAAACAAATGAAGACCAACATGCTGATGAGCCTCAATGCATTCAATCAAGGACGACGACACCACAATATTAACAAGAATTCTACCAAATTCGAAAATATCAAATCTCGACCGTAGACAGCACCAACACTGGGATGAAATGACAAAACACCCCTCCACAAGGTGACTATAATAGCCCACTCGAATATGCCAGGAGAAACATCCTACACCACATCTGCAGTACCATTACAACTCCTCGATGCCCAAGTAATAACCAGCGCTTAACATCGTATAAGAATGAGTAGGAAGGAAATGAAGGCATTAGCTTCAACGGGATCAATTGCACGACGAGGAATCAAGAAGGGAAGTGCTCCTAATAGCCATATAGCCTCTCGAAGATAAGTACGGATGTCTCTGTACTGATCCACAAGAATCGCTTATGACTCGTGAAACCCAAGTGAACCTAGAGCTGTGATACCAAGATGTTACGACCCAAAACCCACTATAGGTCATCATGGCGCCCAACGTCACCGTTAGGCAAGCCAACGGTGAACTACTAACTTAATTATTAATTTTTATTATTTTTGAAATCGTGAATCTTATTAGATGGAGAGATCGATGCATCTAAGATCGTAGATACGTATGATTTAAGTAAAATACATAGTAAAAGTGTCTTAATGGTAAACAAAATCATAAACAAATTCTAGAGCACCTCCAAACCCGGTGTCACAAGTGCATGAGCATCTATTAGGAAGTACAATAATAACACATCTGTCTGGAATACAATATAGACATGATAATAAAAATAGTTATGATAGAGACTCCGTATGCTGCGGATCGTAACACGGGATGCAACTCACCGTGAAGTCCCTACAATAGTTGTGCCTTTGCGTCCAAAAGACCACCAGAAATATGTACCTCCACAATAAGTGTAGATGTGTAGCATGAGTACGTAAACCAACGCGTACCCAGTAAGTATCTGGCCTAACCCCGGAGAAGTAGTGACAAGGGGTCGAGATCTATACTTACTAGTGGTCCAATAAATCAAGTACAGTAGAAAATAAACAAGTATGAAGCATGGTAATTAAACAGTGAAAACAAATATAGGTACATGATATGATCATCATCTGAATAGTAAACACAAGTCCTCAAATATCGGTCACCTCCTCAAATGGAGTATATAATATGGTCCCTACTAGATAGGTCATCACAACTCAAGTCAGGAAAACTCACAGATACATAGCTTATTGTCAAATGTTACGCACGATTCTGCCGAGGCAAACGGCCTGATCCCATAAGAGTGTGATACATAATACCAGATAAGAGTATTTCATGAAGTTGCCAAGGTGAACGGCCCAATCCCATAGGAGCGTGATATATGATACTGCCGAGGCGAACGACCCGATCCCATAAGAGTATGGTACATAATACTGCTGAGACGAACTGCCCGATCACATAAGAGTGTGTTACAATAATATCATGCCGAGGCAAACGGTCCGATCCCATAAGAGTGTGGTACATAATCCTGTCAAGGCGAACGACCCAGTCCCATAAGAGCATCGTACATAATCTTGTCGAGATAAAATGCCCGATCCCATTAGAATAAGAAGCTTTAACGGGTCCTAGACCCCACTCATGAATATACATGTGAGTTATGAAATTTAAGGAAATATTTCGATGAATACGCACAACGAGGGAGAAATTAATCCCATAAATTTCCATAAATGTCCATGTTAAATCCTTATTAAATCCATGAAATTAACTTACAATATGTGGTAATTACTAACCCTGCAATAGATGATGAAAATATCCTCTTCAAGAGCTCCAAGGATCGCCCAACTAAGAGAAAATGAGAAAAGAGTGAGCCAAATCCCGTACATAACAAAGCATTCTGCCCATCGATCCTCGCACCTGTGGCCAAACAATCGCACCTGCGGCAAAATCCATCGCAGGTGCGGTTCCCTCTAAGGCCAGCCAAACCCGCTTCTACGGAAAATTTCTCGCTTCTACGAGCCTTCACTAGCCCTGCCTAGTTTCGCTTTTGCGGAGGATTTAATCGTGCCTGCGGTTGAGCCTCCGCATCTGCGGAAGTACATGCCTCTTTGCCTTTCACTTCTGCGCTCCACTGCCCGCATCTGCGAGCTCGCATGTGCGGTGGATTCTTCGCACCTGCGAATCCAGCCAGCCTCAATCACATCCACTTCTGCGACCCCTGGGCCGCTTCTGCGGTCTAGCACTTGCGTCCAAAATCTTGCAGGTGCGATCACACCATAAACCTTAAGCTTCAGCAATTCTTCAAGTCCAAACTCGATCTGATTCCAATTCGATTCGCACCCGAGGCCCCAGGGATCCCCATCTAGCCATACCAATGCATCCAAAAACATGATACGAACTTAGTCAAAGCCAAAAATCACGTCAAACAACATCAAAATTTATGACTCGATGGCCAAAACCTTTCTTTCAACTTTCAAACTTCGTCGAACGCGTCTGAATTATATTTAAACATCCCAGAATGACACCAAACTTTACGTGCAAGTCATAAATCACAATACAAAATTCCAAAGCTCGGAATCCCAAACGAACATCGATAACACCAAAGCCCACTTCAAGTCAAACTTAGGAATTTCTAAAACTTTCAAAATGCCAACTTTCAACAATAAGCGCCGAAATGCTCCCGGGCGACCCGATACTCAACTCAAACATACGCCCAAGTCCGAAATCATTATACAAACCTATTGGAACCTTCAAAACCCGATTCTGAGATCATTTACTCAAAAGTCAAACCCTCATCCACTCTTTCAACTTAAAGCTTCCAAATTGAGAATTTCCTTCCGAATCAACTCCGAACTTCCCGGAATTCAATTCCAACCATACGTACAAGTTATAATGCATGAAATGAAGCTACTCATGGCCTCAAGCCGCCGAATGAAGCGCTAGAGCTCGAAACAACCGGTCGGGTCATTACAAAAAAGGTTAAAACGTGCCTACTAATTGCCTAGCATTTAAATTAATTAAATTAGTTAAACAAATAAATTAACTTTTTGGATTTTTATTGTTGAAAAGATATGGAGAATCAATAATGGTCCAGCTCACTTGTATTGGACAAGCTAGCCCGTTTTAGTTATCACATGGCCATTAGGCCAAATTATTTGGTACTAGGATGTTGGCCCCTTTTGAAATTAAATGGCCATTGGGCCAATTGCTGGTTATTATCTTTGGGCCTAGTATTTTGTTTTGCCCAGTATTTGCTCCTCATTGTAACTCACACGAAAGATAAGGCCCAAAGCACAAACAAACAATCAACTATTGGTACTAAAATTAAATTAATTAATAATATTGGAATGACACAAACTAAAACAAAAATCAATTAAGAATCATATGGACTCACAACATTTGAAATTCTTCCCAACAAAGCACATTTGACATTTAGTTTCCAGATTCAACTCTTAATTAACAAGTCCTATTTAATTCCTACATTTAAGTCCTAATTAACAAGGCAAAAATGGATCTTCTTTCAACTACTTGACATTTAAGTGAATTTAAATTACGTCCTATCAGTTTGTGAATTAACCTATAACCTAGCAAGAAACAATCAAATGAGAACGCCTAAATACTGAAGGTATCATTTCAACCTCACACAATGCCTAAACCAAAAACTAACCTTTATGAGCACAAATGAAGTAATTCAAATGGAAACAACAAAACATGAAAAATTGAAACGCAGATTCGAACACTATCGAAGCGAGATGGCAGCAAAGAAGAATGAACTTAAATGAAACAAAATATGCTTAAAACTTTCACACATTTGGACAGAACATAAAAGCCAATTTAGTTTAAAGCGTAGCTGAAAATAGTTCCATTTTTTTATTATTTGAACAGCTATATGCGACAAGCATAACCACTTTAGTCTATAATCGAAATTATTAAGACGGCCGAGGATGGTCAGATTTGATAAGCATCAATATTCATGACCGAAAGAGATATATCATGTATGTCTCTAAGCTTTGAAACAATAACAATTATTTAAAACTTCCACAACTTAGTTTTCAAACATACGAACATCCATATTTGCATACATTACGCTAAAGAACATGTCACACGATGGAAGTAAGCATTCAAAACATCATAATTCTCATTCATTTTTTATCACTGCGGTCATATGGAGGTTAACAGACTACCTTGTTACAGAATTTCGAGAAAGAAACAACAAGAAAAGCTTTTAATATGAAAGCTACTTGGGACCAACAAGTAGAACCAGTAGTGGAAAGCAGCAGCAAATCAGCAGTAGCAGAACCCAAAAACACCCCAGAAAACCCAGCAAGAAGCACCGGAGGCTAATAACTATGTAATTTCAGAAGTTAAAAAAAATGATCTTTTATTTTCTCAAAGATTATGCACTCAGAAGATTACTCACAAAGCTTTCAGTTCTTCAACTTACTTTGATGTTCAACAGAGGCCTTTTTACTCTCTTTAGTTGTGTCATTCTTAGAGTGTAAAGGATGATCTCCAAGTGTGTGAGAAATGAACTCTTAAGTAGGAAACAAAAAATATCTTTTGGACAAATTTTGGTTTACCAGAAGACTCACTTTTGTGTGCTAAAAGTCTGTTCAAAAGTTGTCCAAAAGGAAAAGGACAATCCAAACCAGCTAAAATGGCAAAAACATAGAGGAAAATATATTTTCAGCCACTCTAGTACTAAAAAGTAAGCCACTAGCATACCCTATTTCATGACTACACTAACTAAACTTTAGTTTTGTACTAAAATAGTACCAAACCCCTTGATTTTGAACCAAATCAATTTCAAACAACTGAGAATTGTAAAGACAATAAACAAGACTTTCAAATCGAACTAATACTCAAACCAATAAGATTGAAACAATTTTATTTGTGCAAACTAACATGGAACAACAACTGAATTTTACAAGCTAATGCTCAAAACAGAAATTAAATAAACATCGCTAAACTATCACGATTAATAATAACTAAATATATGACTAACTATATAAATAAATCAACTAGTCATTTTTTGGTTTTTCATGAAATTAACATAAAGACTTAACTATCGACAGACTAGGTCGAACAACCAAAAATCAGAACTAACAGACAATAACGAACTACTCGACCGGCAAGGTCCAAGAACGAAATTCAAATTTATAAAGTAACATGTAATTGAAAACCAATACTACCCTAGCTCAATTGCATACAAATAACAGCAACATGAATGAAAATTAAACCTTAAATTAATACTAATTACAAAAGCAAAAAATCAGAAAAGATAAAAAGGAAGTAAGGTTTATACCAATCGAGGGCATGCGAAACTGTCCATAAATCTCAGGGACAATGCGAGAAGTGAAAAACGATGACGAGCGGCCTTAGAATGAACCTTTCTAGGCGGGAGACGTTAGGACCACAAATTCAGGGGAGCCGACTAGTGATTTCAACACCATGTCGCCTAGAAAGAGTCGTTCCCAGGTCGTATCTAGGCAAAAATAGGGGCTCGGTGTGCTTGGTGATGGTGAGGCAGCGGAGTCCTAGTGAGGGGGTGTGGTCAGAGTTTCAGGTTGAAACTAAGAAAAAGCGGTGCCCTAGAGGAGACCTATACATTTCTGTTGGTAGTAGGTAAAGGATATGCCCGAATCTCCATGAATTTTGGGGGGTGAGTGGAGGCTAGATTTTTGTTCTAGGCTAGATCTATGAATTTGGGGAGGGTTGCGAAGGGTTTGGGGTTTGGAATCGAAAAGAGAGTGAGGGGAGAAGAATGGAGTAAGATTTGTGGTGTTTAGACGGGGGTCGGCCGGTGGTGGAAATTTTCGGCCGGCGGAGCCACTGTGAGGGGCGGCGGAGAGGCAGAGGGATGAGCGAGAGTGAAGAGAGAGGAGTTTAGTTCTTCTCTTAGGTCTAAAATGGCCAAATTTTGGATTTTACAAGGCCTTATATACGGAAGGGAAGATTAAATGAAGGTCGTTGGATTGAACTAAAATGGATGGCTGAGATCACTCTCAACCAATCTTGGTAGAGGAGCAGATCCGAGTTGGGTCAAGTTTGGACCGGGTCTATGAGCTCTGGGCCACCTGATTTGGTCCGAGCTTGGCCCAATTTCAAGTAAAAATATCACTAGCCTAATCCATCAACCTTTAATTACACTTTAATCTATTTAAATCCTAAAATTCACAAATATAAAGAAAAACTATTTTTTGGTATAATTTAAATATGCAAACTAAAATGCACAAATAAAAAGTATTTTTGATATTTTATGAAATAAAATACAAACAAAAATGCACACAAATATGAAAACAAAAAAGTAAATATTTGAGAAACTAATTAAGATAACAAAATACTGATGAATTTAGGAGATGTCAAACTGGTGCAAAAATTAGGTATTTACAGTTGATGTTGTTCTCATGCTATGCTACGTCGTTGAGATATGAATATGTTGTTAAGGGAGACTCTGCCTAAATCTTTGAAAATTTAGGGAGTTAGTCAAATTTGGAATGCCTGGGGTGTGAATGAAGAGTTGAGTCACTATGAGTGTCTATGGCGGACTTTGATCCTCATTCGAGGACAAATGATCCTAAGCGGGGGAGGATGTAAGGCCCCGTAAATTTGTATAGTTGATTCACGCTATTTATGTAAATTTTAAAGGGTAATAAAGTCAATCTTGGAGTACGTGTGGACCCACACAAGGGAATAAAGGTGACTAAAACATGATAATTGCTCGCCCTCGAGCAATCAAACTGCACTTCATATAGAGACGACCTTTTCATCAGACAACTTCCCTAACGCATCATACCAAGAATATTCAAAGAAAACTAAACACCATATCATAACATCCCAGTCTTAAGACTCCACTCAAAAACACCACGTATTTTCCAAAAACTTGCTCACATACTCTAATACAGGGGCCAAAGATATTACCTTTCCTTCGCAAATGATGTGCCATCACACCAAAGATAGAGAGTAGTTCCACACACAATAAATTCAAGAACAAATAGAAACTCAACATAGAAAGAATTAACTCACTCTCAGAAATAAAATTCATGCGCCACAGAAAATGTACCATAGGCTTGCCTGCAGTGCAGTACTCTACTAATTTGAGCTCATTCAATCAAGGATCAAGTAGAACTTTAATTGGTTGTAATGTAGGCTACAGGACGAGTGTGATATATTTAGATATAGTAACTACACCTCCCTGAGCACTGTAATACATAGAATTTCACATGTTAAAACCCCACACTTGTGTTGAACCAAACCCTAACATTCACAACATAATAACCTCAACCTCCCACATTTTTTAAGCACATACAAGATGAGAACTACCACTAGCAAGGAATCAATTTTTTTTCTTTCTACTACACACACAAACTCCTTTTTTTCTTTTTCAAAGTTCTGATTGATTTTTCTTTCTCTTTTGTTTTCCAATCCCTTACATGTGGTTCTCACAAATGTTCAACTAGTGCACCTTTCTCCATTCTTCTTAGCTCCACTCAAAAGCCTACCATACCTCCACTCAACTCGTAACAAGCTCATAATAGTTTCAAGTGCTCACGAGAGGTAAAAAGTTCAAACATATGGTAAATTCAAACCAAGGGGTCAAGCTTGTAATATGGTTGCAAAATAAGTAGGATTACTGGCACAAAATGGCTAACTAAGATACACAACAATTAGGCGGGTCATAAACATATAATTGTGTAGCACCTCGAAAAATTTTGAAGTATTTAAGTGTAAAGCCCCGTAAAATTTCGTAAATGAATTCAAGGTTTCGTGGTGCCAGAGTAGGCTTACGTGTTTGAGGATTGAATAAAATCTCCGTGGAGATCTTGCGAGCTGAGACTCGGACTATTTGGGTTGAATAATGCACTAAGGAGTAAAGGAACATTTTTAGCAGAAAAATGCATTTCTGCGGTCCATTATGCGACCGCAGAATCACTCTGCGGACCACATAATGGCCACAGAGTGAGGCAGCAAAGGGGCAATTTTGGATGCCATTCTGCGGTTGACTATGCGACCGTAGAACTATTATGCGGTTCATTATACAACCGCAAAATAGGTCTGCCGGCCACATAGAGACCGCAAACCCAGGTAGATTTTTCCCAGTTCTGGAGGCCAATTGTGCAGCCGATATGCGGACTGCATATCCATTCTGCGGTCATATATGCAACCACATATCATGTTCCGAAGCTTCATTTTTGGGTTTTTATAACCCGCCCCTACTTCGTTAAATAGACGATTTGTACCATTTTTGAGCTAAAATCTCCTATTTTGAGGGTGGGAGAGTGCCCTAGAGTGGGAGAGTAATCTTCAACCAATTGTCATTCAATTCTTGCTCGAATCTTTGAAGATTAACAAGAAAAACTCACTAGGTCTTCATCCTAGAGGTAAGATTATGCACCCTAGCCCTTAATTTTGAGATTTATCTAAGAATGGGTAATTAGCAAGACAATTCTTGGGTATGGGAGTTGTTTATTTTGCATGCATGTGTTATCAAAGGGTATATGAACATTGTGAGCTAAAAATGGTAAAGTGTGGGTTGTGGGATGATGGAATCCTCCATAAAAGGACCTTGAGACCTTAATGCACACCTAGTATTTGATAAAATGCTCAAATGAACTAGAACCATGATCATCTTCCTAATTTTGGTTCAATTTATTATATTTCTAAAATAGATTGAAGTTGCTAAGAATTCTGGAACATTTTAGAGTTTAAGGAAGCTAAATTGAGGTATGTTGGCTAAACTTTCTCTCTTAGAATTGAATTCCATGATGTTCCCATAAGTTCTAAGTATGGTTGTCTCAAGGTCCTTATTCTATGTTCCGAGTTGTTCCTAATAAATTCGATTGTCCCGAATAAGAAAAGTGATGAGAATTGTGTAATCAAAACTTATTCTGAATGTTCCTATCACATTATTTTATCCTTCGGGAATGTGTTCAAGAATAATATGTATATTAAAATATTATGGCATTGAGTCGTGTTTTAAATAAAATGTAATATGCCAAATTGTGTGAGAAAAACTCAATATGCTTAAGACTCATAATTGCTCATATGTATACCTAAGTCTTGATTTGAAAATGTCTTATTGTTGATAATCTATAAAGATGGTTGGAAGTGAAATAAGTGAATTGGGGATATAGAGTGTGGCCAATGTGTCAAGAATTTAAGTTATGATTGTTGCTAATAGTGCAAATGATTTGAGAGGATGCGATAAAGAATATGAAATGCGCCTCGACTCAATTGTTTAAAAATGACTTCGAAAATAGAATTGCCTAAAGGTTTTTGTACTCAATTCATGCCCATAAGTGGCTGCTTTAACTAATGCTTTGCTTTATAAATATATCCAGTATGATTCGAGTTCTTACATACTCGTGTGTTGAAATTGTACATTGTCATCTCTGGGAAAGAGTATTGCAAGAATAATTGGTGTATTGATTGTTTATGATTTTGATTTGTGTTTATATTGTTGGTTGGTATACCTCATTCTTTGGGAAGAAACCATTTGTATTTAAAGTTCCCATTACAAATGGATTTGAAGTATATGATTTCTGAAATATTCTATATATTGATATTTGATGGTGATCCTTGAAATTGAAAGAGGTGAAAGTGTGGAATATCAAATACGGCCATTGTGCCAGGAATAAAGAATTTTGTGAATGGCCAAATGAGCCAAGAAAATATTGTCGTTGTGAATGACTGAAAATACTAATGAGAATTTATACAATATAAAAGATGTTAAGGTGAGTACAATTGTATTTATGTTACCTCTGTGTTCAAATCAAATCAAAAATCATTTTGGGAGCATCATTAGCAAAACCGAGGAAGGGTGGATCATAAGGCCCACACCTGAAACTACATGTGCCAGTGTAGTAGTGGATTGTGATTTTTCCCCTTATTTAGGATGAAATTGAAATATTAGAGAAATTGTGATATTATTCCCCTTAATTGGGATGAAACTGGTAACAATTGTGGATTGCGGCATATGTGGGAAGGCGGCCTAGCTGATCGAGTGGAGATCAGATGCCATATTGTGTATATGGTGGTACTACTCTTGATAACAACTTTCTTTCGCAACACATGTCAAACCACATTGTTTGTGGGGAGATGGCCTAGCCGATCAGGTGTGATCGGACTCCGTGCTAACAAAGACGGTGGTATATCGGTGCTAATGATCTCCCAACCAAAAATTATATATGAAGTTCGTATTTTGAAAATTATTATATTTTAACTAGACATTTGGATATTGTTGATTGTGACTTGTTGTTTCTATGTGTTGCCTTTTCTTATATGGGCATTCTATTTTGAAAGAGGACTTTTAGCTATACATACTAGTGCTATTTGAGAGTACTAACGTCCCTTTTGTCGGGGGCGCTATATCTTTAATGGATGCAGGTGGTTCTACAGCAGACGGCATTAATCAGTGATAGCAGTACACTATTTTCAACTAATTTGGTGAGCCCCACTTTATTTCGGGGTCATGTATCTTTTGTTTCTCATGTACTGTGTTTTGAAGTATAGCCGGGGACTTGTTGCCGGTATTTCTATATTACTCTTCTATTGTACTTAGAGGCTCCGTAGACAGGTTGTGGGTTGTGGTTAATCTTGTGAATTGAACTAGAAATGTTGGTATTTGGAAATCATGTTTTTCATTAATTCTATAAACTCGTAATATTTTGAAAATTATGAATGAAAATGCTAATGGGAATGAAAAGGAAGCTAATAAAATATTTACAGTGTTTGATTAATGGAGTACATCTCCTATTTATTTATGAAGGAGTTTGGGTAGAAGGAAATCTAACAGGCTTGCTCGGCCGGGTTCTCTCGGTTGAGCGCTGGTTGCGCTCCCTGAGTTTGGGGCATGACAAATTGGCTCAACAAAAACTACATATATCACTTTCTAGACTGAACAAGACTGTTATTTCACTTTGTAAACACACGGGGTAAGTTCTAGACATCAATTGACATACACATAATATCAAATAAATCTCATACACATGTTGACACATAACTCACTTAGGACCGGATCTATCCCAACTCTTTAGTCAAAGCAGTTAAGCAACATCAAAATAGGCACGTATACATGAGTCAAGAACTAAGCCTAGGTGTCACAACTAATGTACTCACTATTCTCAACACACAACAAGGTCAAGAAAAGTCATCTCCATTTCATACCATAGCTCAAGACTTTTAATTTCCTAACAAAGGGAAAACTAACTACACCCAATTCAAGCAAAATCCTAGGAAAAGAATCGTGGCACAAAGAAAAACCAAGGGGGAATTGTTACACTACCTAAAAAATAAAATATATTTTTTTCTTCGATTTTGATCCCTCAAGAAGACAGTCGAGGAAATCCATCATCGAAAAAAGTCAATTTTCTTTTAAACAAAAAAAAAGAAAACAAACACACATGTACATATTTACATCCTCACCCTACATTTTAAATTATGGCATGTCCCCATTCCACACAAATAAAAAGTAAGAGGTAAAGAAAACTTCCCTTGTTCATTTAGTCGGGGTATGAATCGAAGTCGGAATCTCCTTTACACGCCCGACCCAGTGCACCCATCCATATTGAGACTTCTTTTCTGCCTTCTTTGGTTATACGGCACACTTATCATGCTTACTCTCTCCAATTTGCACTTTAGGGTCCCCATTGCTCCTTCCATATTGAAGACCACTCTTTCTTCTCCTACTTTGAGCATGAGCTACCTTTCTTGAATATCCAGAATAGCTCTGCCCATAGCCAAGAAGGTTCTCCCTAGAATGAGAGGGATCCAACTATTCTCTTCCATATTCACCATGATGAATTCCAAAAGGAACACAAATTTGTCCACCTGAACTAGCACATCTTCCACTATTTCTTCAGATATGATTGTGGTATGATTCACTAGCTGCAATGACACAAGTATCGACCTGATTTCTCCAATCTCTCCCTCTAATTTCTTGAAAATAGACAAAGGCGTAAGATTAATAGAAGCACCTGAATCACACAAAGATTTTTCAAACTTAGTACTTCCTAAGAGTAAGGTATAGTAAAACACCCTGGATCTCCCCACTTATGAGGGAGCGTATTTTACAAAATGGCACTATAATGCTCTGTAAGCTTGACAAACGATGTATCTTCCACTTTTTGCTTGTTGTACAATATCTCCTTTAGGAACTTAGAATAGGCTGGCATCTGTGAAAGCACCTCTGTGAATGATATATTCACATGCACCTGCTTGAGCACATCTAGGAAACTCCCAGATTGTTTGTCCAGCTTCTCTCTTCTCTACTTCTGGGGGAAAGATAAAGCAAACATGTATTTGCTTTCCTCAGTCACCTCATTCATTGCATTCTCATTTTTCTTCTTTCTTTGAGCTCTAGTTTTTCCATTCTTCTTCAGACCATCATCTACCATCCCTTCACCTTCTTGCACGTTGCTATTTTTCTGCTCCTCCACAATCTCTACCTGTCCTTCAATAAACTCATCCTTTTGTTTTGCCAATGGGGTTCTTCACTACATGCCCATTCCTCAAAGACATCACATTTATTGTCTCTTTTGGATTTCTTTCAGTATCAGCAATGAGAGTTCTCGGAACCCTCTCATACAATAGATTAGCAATTTTCCCTACCTGTCTTTCCAAGTTTCGAATAGTTATGCCCTATTCTCGGATAGCTATGCCATGTTCTCGGATAATTGTGCCATGAGTTTCAAGCCTCTTCATTTGATCTTCCATGCTAGACTGATTAGACTGTGGAGGCTAATATTGCTTTGCTAATTGAGAAGACTTGGAAATCCTTGTCCCTGGGATATGGAGTTATTCTGTTGCCATGCATTCGCACTATCACTTGGTGAAATCCAAGAAACACCTGGGTGCCTCTGTCCCATGGAGTTAAAATTATTGCCACTTTGGTAGTTGCCTTTGTCAAAGCTCCCCATAGCATTTACCACTTCATTTATAGTTGAGGCTAGAAACTCATGCATTGGATGACCCATTCCACAAATCGAGGATGACTGGATCTGGACTTTGGCTAAGGTTAACTTTCGTATATCTCTGGCCATGGTGCCTAGATGGGCTTGCATTGATGTGTTAGAATCCAATTGATGTACCCCAAACTTTTTCCTTATCTCATTATCATCTGCAGGCCATTGATTTGCATATTCAGATCATTAGTCTAGAATTGCAACAATCTCCTCATGGGTTTTCTTCATAAAAGGACCTCCAACTACGTTGTTTAGCGTCCTCCTGCCAGAGGGTGTCAGCCCATCATAGAAATTTTGGAGTTGCATCCACAAGTCTACTCCATGATGATGACATCTTCTCACAATATCCTTAAATCTTTCCCATGCTTCAAACACCATTTATGTATCTTTCTACTCAAAGTTGTGGATCTCTCTTCGAATATTTCCTGTTTTTGCAGCTGAAAAATATTTTTCAAGGAACTTCTTTGTCATGTCTTCCCAAATTTGAATTGACCCATTCGGCAAACTCCGCAACCAGTGCTTAGCATCTTCCCTCAGTAAAAAAGGAAATGTCCTTAAGTAGATAGCATCTTTCGATACTCCTTTGTGCTAAAAGGTATTCATAATAGCATCAAAATCCATCAGATGAGTATTTGAATCTTCATTGGGTTTGCCTCGGAAGACACAATTATTCTGAATTATCTGAAGTAGCCCTTGTTTAATCTCAAACTTATTGGTCACGATCGGAGGAGGTCGCACACTAGATACTCCTTGGTTGTAGACTGGCTTGGCGTAGTCTCCTAGTGATCGTCCAGGCCTGGGTATGTTATTTTCAAATTTGTCTTCAACCAGAGGTTGGTTCAGGTTGAATCTTAATCCTCTATTCCTGTCAATTGTTTCATCAGCTCTAAGATCCGCTTCAGTAGCTGCCTGTGCGATTGCTTCCTGTTAGGTTTCTTCTCGTGCAGCCAAATTAAATACGTCCTCACCGTTTTTAGCCATGTTCTCTTGGGTTGAAGATTATCCCAAAAACTTTCCGGGGAGTTCTTTCTCTTACCCCAGTTGTCGCAGGTATTTTTCCAACTCTGGTTTGTATGGTATTACTTCTTTTGAAGAAGAACGAGTCATACACCAATAAACTTAACCTATTGCCTGCACACAGAAGAGAAAAATCTTGAAGAATAAAATAAAATTGATTCCTGAATTAGCATCAAAAACTAATTTGAACACTATTGATTGTCAATCCCCGGCAACAGCGCCAAAATTTGACGAGAGCAAACACAACACGAAATTAATGCTCGCTAGCCAAAGATAATATAGTTATGATTATCGTCTCCACATGGATTGGATTTAAACAATGTTCAAGTAATTTCTAGCTTAGAACTATTCAGGATAATTAACACATTGGTTGGGATGATTAATAACTAAAATTAACTATGAAACTAAAATAAATAACAATTAATCACTAGAAGACAAGAGTTGATCGACACTAAATTATCAATGGAAGAAACAAGGGTCGTGACATGATAGGTGCAAGATAGCTATTTGGAAAACTCTAGTTCAATTAACTCTAATGTTCTAATGATTCTCATGAATTCACTCGATGATCAGTTCAAACGTGTATTAAATACTCCTCTCTCAATTAAATCTTAGCTCTACGAGGTGAACTAATATAAGCACTCTGAAGATATGCAAGCATGCGTTAATGGATTAGTATTTTGGAAAATGTCTCTCGAATATTCTCCTAACTTGATTTAATCAACAATTCAACAAGCTTTTTCGATAACTTAAGAGAATCGTTGAATTAAACCAAACAAAGTAATACAAGATAATCACCATAATATTCCTCTTTCGAAAAAATAAACTGGTGAATAAAGTTACAAATAATTAATAGCTCCATAAACGAGTTCAAGCAAAGAACTAGAGTTAAAATCTACAAATATCAATCAAAACATCATATCCGTCAAACCCTAAGGGAAACTACTCCATAATCATGGAAGAAGTCATCACAAATATAATTAAAGAGTAATAAAACATGAATTCAATCCAAACTCGAGTGTTTAGTTGAGGAAAGAATGATGAATCGTTGTGCCTTAGAGTCTCCGATGCTCTCCCCGTCTTCCATAGGTCAAAAGTCCTCCAAATTTTCTGTTTTTGATGTATTTATACCATGTAGGAACTGGCCCAGAAGAAACTATCCTTTTCAAGTCGAAGTGAGAAAAGTTGGGCAAGAAAATACACTACCATAGTGCACTGTGTGGTGCGCCGTGCGGCGCACCGTGCGCCACATTAGTGAAAAAGTTCATAGGCCTATTTTTTCAATCTGCAAGAATTCTGTGTCACGACCCAACTGGAGGGTCATGACTAGCACCCGGGCCATACTTGCCGAGCACCAACGTACATTTTATCTAACCTTCCTTATTATCTTTAAGGGCCGACGAGATCAATATAAATGGTAGACATGGATCATGAACATCCAATAATGAAAAATAATGGCATGAACATACATAACATGGGACAACAAGACTGTCAAGAAACTATATATAAGGTATGAGCCATCACGCTACCGTGAAAGACTATACAACAAAAATCAGCCGACAAGGCATTCCAAACCATACATGAGTCGACACCTGTCTATGAGCCTCTAAAGGAACATAAGTGCTGCAACATTGCCGGAACAGGGCCCAGACATACCTATAATGTCTATAACAAAAATGCATACCAAGACCATGGCAAGTCCGGAGAAGGGATCTCGCCAATAACCGCTGAACTGGGCAGCCCACTGTGGTGGGGGAGCTATGTCTACCCGTCTAACAGGACCTGTAGCACGACATGTAGGGTCTACAAATAAAAAGGATGTCAGTACGAATAAAGTACTGAGTATGTAAGGTAGGAAAGCATAAGTAAGAACAGTAATGTAAACAGGGATAGAGAGTATACAACCTGTGACATCTGGGTACCTCTGAGGGCTACTGACATGAAATGCATGATACATACATATATATACGTAAACGTTTAAAACATACGTCTCTGTGGGCATCATCATCATCATATCACACCCGGACTTAATAGGCTCGGTAAAACGTACCCGGCCATCATAAGGCTCGGTAGAATCTTACCCGGCCACGTGGAGCTCGGTAAAACCCAACTGATCAGTGGTTTCACAATAGGTGTCGTACCCGGCTGACTATAGAGCGGCTCGGTAGAGTAAAATAGATACATATATATGATGCATGCTTGACTCATTGGAATCACATTTTGAACCTTTCGGAGTGACGTAAGGTCGGTATCCTTCG
>AWOL01S0037680.1:0-11006 GCA_000715115.1 Nicotiana otophora | reverse complement strand
GCGAAGGTACTCTCGCGAACGCGAAGAGTAAACTAGGCAGCTGAAGTTTTCTTCTTTGCGAACATGAAGGCTTGGTCGCGAACGTGAAGCGATGGAGGCGTTACCCTTCACGAATGCGACCAGCTCCTCGCAAATGCGTAGTGTTAGGCACACCTGGGGGAGAGTCGATCGTTCCTTCATCGCGAACGCGAAGGCCAGGGGGAGTAGCCTATGCGAACACTGTCTCGCAAACGCGAAGGCTTGGCAGCCTATACTCTTCGTGAACGCGACAGTGCTCTCGAGAACACGGTAAACACTGTCGCCCAACACTTAACACAATCCAAACAGGGGATTTAGCCAAAAATTCATTTTTCTCAAAAACCAAACGGTGTGAGGCGATTTTTCAAGAGTCATTTCTTCCCCAAAGTGTTGGTAAGTGATTCTAAACCATTTTCTTTCAATTACCCATTATATTTCTTGAACTATCAACCTAAATTCTAGAGTTTTCATGGTAGAATTAGGGGTTAGGGTAGAAACTAGGGATTTCGAAAATTAGGGAATTTAGACCTCAATTTGAGGTCGGATTCCAAAACTAATTACATATTCGGGCTCGGGGGTGAATGGGTAGAAGGATTTTGGTCCGAATCTCGGGTTATGACCAAGCAGGCCCGGGGTCGATTTTTTGACTTTTTGGAGGAAGTTTTGGAAAATTTAATTTATGCAATATAATGGATTCCTTTAGCAATATTTGATATTATCGAGTCATTTTTGAATAGATACGAGAGGTTGGACTAAAGGAAAAACTGTGATTGAGAATTTAGTGGCCTTCGGAACAAGGTAAATGTTGTGTCTAATCCTGACTTGAGGGAATTAGGAACCTTAGATTATTTACTAAGTGAAATTTATGTGAGCGGCGTATATGTGAGGAAACGAGTAGTTATGCGTCGCCAATTTACCTGTTTTTCATGCTTCTTTCGTTTTTCTTATATTGTCTCTTTCCTATGCCTAATTGTTACAAGTTTACACTAATGTTATTAAATTGATCGTCATTATCATGTTTACAGATCTTCTGTTAGTAATCGAGTATTTATTTAAAAGTTGAGATTTATATTGTAAAATCAAATGTTGAAGTAAGGTTTGTACTTGTTATTCTATCTCCCTGTTGTTACTTATGCATTGCATTATGGTAAGGGAGAGTGTTAATGCATGAAGGGTGATGCTGTGCCATATTGTGAGTGTTAATACACGAAGGGTGATGCCGTGCCATATTTTGAGTGTTAATGCACGAAGGGTGATGCTGTGCCGTATTGTTAGTGTAAAAGCACGAAGGGTGATGTCGTGCCGTTTCTATTGATTTTATGGTGAGATTGAGAGTAAAAGCACGAAGGGTGATGCCGTGCATTTTTACTTTACTGTATTCACTATTCCTGTTGATTCATGGTATATTGACTGCTCTGGTTATCATTCTGTTGTAGGTCTTTAACTCGTTTTCCCCTCAGTATGTTTCCCNGTAGTTCTTTATCTTGCATCCCCCTCAGTATGTTTCCCTCCCGACATTTTCTGTTTAGTTCTTCATTTCTGTTATTTGTATATACATTGTTAAATTGTACAGGTTGATTTGTAGGTGCCTTGCCTTAGCCCCGTCACTACTTCGTCGAGGTTAGGCTCGACACTTACCAGTAGATGGGGTCGGTTGTACTGATACTGCACTCTGCACTTTCTGTGCAGATTTTGATACCGACTCAGGTTGATCGAGATTTTGCTATTGGTCCGTTGTCCGGAGACTCAAGGTAGATCTGTCGGCGTTCATAGACCTTGAAGTCCCCGTCTATCTTTTATGTCATGCTATTTTCTTTCATTCAGACAGTTGTATTTCTTTCAAACTATTACTTGTAGTAAATTCTAGAATGCTCCTGAATTGTGACTCCAGATCCGGGTGGTAGTAATTAATACAATTTTATAGTATTCCGCACTTATTATATTTTATCTTAGTTAATTATTATTATTTACCGAATGAGAATAAGGAATCGGTTTAATGATTCTCTAACGTTAGCTTGCCTAGCAAGTGAAATATTAGGCGCCATCACGGTCCCGTCGGTGGAAAATTTCGGGTCATGACAATTATACACCTTTTATATATGAATTATATAAAAATTATACATACTCAACTTTTTAATTTAAGTGGTTGGGTGAGCACCTGTTTAGGTTGATAAGATAAAGCCAAAAGAAAAATATTACCGAATTTCAACCAAAGACTAAAAATATAAATAAAATTTTTATGTAGACATTTTTTTTAAATATACATCATTTTATTATGAAATAAATTAATTTTTTGTAACAAAAGAAAGAAAGACATAAAAAATAAGATAAAAGAAAATAAATATAGAAAAAAATGTATGAAAAATCTAAAAACCAGAAAATAAGAGACGACATCGAATTTCTTATTCTGTTTCATCTTTGTTGAGTGTAAAAAAATTTGGAAGCTGATCTCATCGATTTCAAATATTTTTTTCAACTTAAATACATACATTATAAGATAAGGATATCTTAGAATATTTTTTTTATTTACATTGTGTGTCATTTTAAAAAAATCACTATTACTAACAAACTGATATGATATTCGAATTTGAATTTAAATGCAATTTAAGTAGTTTGTATTGAGGTTAAGCCAAGTATGGTGTCGAGAAAAAACTACATGGCAATTTTAAGACAATATATGCAATGTTATATAATAACAATCAATTAATCTAACATTTAATGATTCAAATAACAAAAGAGATGTATATGTAGAGTATTCAAAATTCAAAATCTGTGGCTGAAGATATCGATAAACTCAAAATGGAGTCATACTGAAATAAAGTTTCATCGGCCAAAGAATCATTTAAATTTTTAGATAGACTATTAAAGTGGATTTTAAATTAAAGATAATATCTTCACTTGCATCATTATAAAGAAAATCATTATTGAAAAATATATAATGTTTTAGAAATTATAAAAATATTTTTTTAAAACACAATAGCATACCAAATAAGAATGCAATTCGTAGTAAAAGAGTCACGTCGTAACCAAAGAATCCTTCATATTGTGCCAACCTTTATGCTTTGCCATATCTCATATACGAGTTATTATTTCGCTTTGTGACTTTTTTAGGTTCCAATGACACCAATAAGAATGGTGCAAAAATAAAATTATCACTACGAGATTTGAGAAAATGTTAGCCTTTTTTCATGTAGTGTTTCTTAATTAATATCTAACGATTATCTATAATTATATAGAAGGTTTAAATTTTAAGGTTGTTTACATATAATTCAAAACTCAGATATTTAACATGGTTAATGTCAAATATCAAAATGGAGTCATACTAGGAAAAAAATCACTGGCTAAAGAATTTTTTAAATTTTAGATTGCTGATTAAAATGAGTTTTGAATTAAGAATAATATTTTCACTTATATTATTATAAAAATAATTATTATTAAAAAATAAAGTTTTAGAAACTGAAATTTTAAAATAGAAATATTTTTTGAAAAATATCAACACACCAAATAAGAGTTCAAGCAGTAGTAAAAGAGTCAAGTCGTATCCAAAAGAGTCCTTCATAGTCTCAACCTTTGATTGTTTTGTCATAAATATGAGTTATTATTTTGTTTCCTCACTATTTTTTGGATCCAATGACACCGGCAAGAATAGTACCAAAAATAAAAAAATATAATTATAACTAAGAGATTTGAAAAATGTCTAATCATTTTTATGTAGTATTTTTTAATTAATATTCAATGATTATCTATATTTATTGAGAAGGTTTAAATTTTAAGATTATTTACATATAATCCAAATAACTCAACTAATACTAGTTTACATCAAAAGAGAAAATTTGGTGGGTAAAAACTTTTTCTAATTTTCGTAATACTTGAAACAAATTGAAAAAACCTTTCCCACCCAAGCGGTAAATTCCTTATTTTCATTTTTTCCCAATAATTGAAAAACTACGGAAGAAAAATCCTACACTCCTTCAATGGCGATGAGCAAAGCTAAAACCCTACCCGAAGAAATCATATTTGACATACTTTCCCTGCTGCCTGCAAAATTCATAGGCCAATACAGGTGCGTGTCAAAGCAGTGGCGCAATCTTCTCTCAGACCCACAATTCATCAAAGCTCACCACATTATCCATGCCCACAAAAAAGAAGAAAAACTCATTTATATCTCTGTTTCTCATGCTCTTCACACTATCACTTTGAACCACAACCCCCAAAATGGAACTGATGCCATTTCAAGAAAGCTTAATTTTCTGGAGCTGCCAGATAACTGGCTAAGAGTTATTGGCTCATGTAATGGTTTGGTCTTGGTGGTTAATAGGCAAAAGATTAAATATCTGTTCAACCCCACAACTTTAAAGTGCCATAGAATTCCAAAGTTTCATTTGGCTCTTCCTGCAGCAGGTACCTGTACAATGTCTGGTCTAGGGTATGATTTTGCTAGTGCTGATTACAAGGTTGTTACTCTTTCTCGATATATTGGATATGAATGGACTGTTGACAGTACTTTTATCGATGTCTACTCTGTGAGAATGGGTCTATGGAGGAGACTTGAGTGTATACCTCATGATCATATAGCTCATCATGATTTAACTCATGCGGACGGTTATGGGGTTTTGGTAAATGGGGCTTTGCATTGGATGGCTGGGAAAGCTCCTATGCAGTATTCATCTATAATTGTTGCTTTTGATTTAACTTCTGAGACATTCTCGGAGGTGCCAACACCTACAGTTTTTGGTAAAGGTAATTTGGGATGGTATAATCTTGTGGCTCTTAGAGGGTGTCTTTGTATGTATATTACTCATGGGGGCAATGAAGTTGAACTCTGGATAATGAGAGAGTACCGAGTTGAGGAGTCTTGGACTGAATTTAGATTTAAAGGACTGAATTTAGATTTAAAGGACTAAATTCAGTGAATGGTTTCATACCATTGTGCTTAATGAGTAGTGATGATGTTGTACTATTGGAAGTGATTGGAGAAAAGTCGATTATCTGCAATATGAAAGAGGATCAATGGAGGGATATGATGGTTGATGGAATAACTTCTATGTTGGAAAGAACTGGATACTTCATGGAGAGTCTTGATACTTTATTGTTTGATGCAATACTCTTAGATGATGCTGTACTCAGGTATTATAAAGGCATTTTTACAATTTCTTTGTATAGTATGTTTAATTTTGCCCTCGTATTTGATTCAATTAAAATAAACCCCATAAAGGATCGCAAAGGGTAATTCTTTCTTCATAGGGTTTGTGATGGTAATTCTTCCATCCCGAAGATAGATTTAGTGATTGATTGTATCACTTGAAATGGGAAAAACTTGAAATTGTAACTTGTTTCAATTCGACATCATCGAATGGTGGCTCTTTAAGGAAAACTTATAGTTCAATTTTGAGCACATGTAGTCTTGAAAAGGAATAATTTTAGAAATTTTGGCTCTTCTTCGAATCATAAGTTAATCTCACAATGAACTCATGTAAAATTAGTGTTCGCCACTCCCATGGATACCATTTTTAAGCAATACTGACGGTAGAACTAAGATCTGGCTGCTCTAAAAAAGGAAACAAATTTAAGCTTTCTACCTCGTTGATTGTACAATTGCAAGATCTATCACTATAAAAACTCTTAAGATAGATGTCGGGTGGTATCACTACTTAAGAAGCTAACCACATTGTTGAGAGTGGAGAGACTCTTAAGATAGATATCTACAGTAGCAATACATAGATAAGAGTAACTAACGATGAAAAAAGGTCCTTAAAATGAACAACCTCACATTTTTGCTCAAGAATCAAGACATATCAATCTCTATATTACTCCTTCCGTTTCAATTTAAGTGAACCTATTCTCGGATTTCCCGACTTCATCCTTGAATCCGAACATTCACTGGCGATCAAGGCTGCATCTATGATGTTTCTATCACTAAGAAAAGCCATCTGAGAAGGAACTTGGCAACACATTTTTAAGCCTATTCGCCAAAGTTTTGGAAAGGATCTTATAGAAACTACCTATCAAGCTGATAGGTCTATAATCTTTTAGTTCCTTTGCATCAGTCTTCTTAGGGATAAGAGCTGTATAAGAAGAATTTAAACTTTCAAAATATTCACAATCATGAAAGTGATTAATAGCATTCAACAAATCAACTTTTAGAATCAGCCTACACCTTTTGTAGAAACACATTGAGAACCAATCTGGACCCAGCGATTTGTCACTTTCGCAACTTTTAATGAGCCCATGTATCTCCTCTTCCTGGCAAGGTCTGTGAAGCCACTCTTTTTCCTTGCTGGAAATGCATGGAGCATTGGCATATTCCCAATGTGTTCTCCAGTTTTCATTCTCTTTGTATAATGCCTCATAAAAATTAAGAATCTCATTTTTTGATGACCTCTTCAATTTCATAAAGTTTTCCCCCAACCTCCAGCTTGTCAATATGATTGAATCTACTATGAGAGTTTGCCATCTTGTGGTAAAAGCAGTGTTGTTGTCCCCTTGCTTCAACCAAAGGCACCTAGACTTCTGTCTCCAGGTGATTTCTTCCATTTTGAAAATCTCCTCAAGCTCCATATGAAGGTTTGCTTTGGAGAGTAAGAGATCATCCGAGAGTGGTGTTTCTTCAGCTTCTTGATCAATTTCCATGATTTCACTCGGTATAGAAGTTTTCTTATTCTCCAAAAGACAAAAGAGGGCTTGTTCTATTCTTTAAGCTTAAGTTTCAATAACTCGAGCTTCTTTGTCAAAAATATAATCCGGGCTGCCCAAAATATTGAAAGGCATCCACCAATTTCTAACCAATTCTTCAAAATTAGGGTGTTCTAACCACATATTTTGAACTTAAAATAAGAGACATTTCTAGCCCAATGACCACACTCTAGGATAATTGGAGAGTGATCCGAGTCAATACGTGGGAGCGTGGATTGTTTGATTGCACCAATTGCTATCATGCTACAAAATTAGTCTATGGACAAATGGCCTAAAGAATCTTACCTCCCTGCCCATAAAAGGGAAATGGTTTCATTAATTAAAGAGTAGAATTATTGAGGGCACATGGTGGTATTTCATGGATTTACGCCATATCAATGGAAAAAACTCACACACCCGGTGTTTCTAATATCAATGAATATATGACATCCCTTTTATACACATTTTATCACTTAAATGTGGTTAGTTTGTGTATATTCTAATATCAATTTACTGTTAAACTATGTTGCTCGTACTCTCCGAAAATATTGTCGGGTGTGTGTCGGATCCTCCAAAAGTAGTGTATTTTTGGAGGATTTGACACGGATATAGCAGCATTTTGGAGAGTCCGTGCAATATAGCTGTCAACTATGATAAACTCAGGTAGTTTGGTTTAAACACCAGGTATGGATAAGTTTCTCTCATAGCAAACTTGCACTTTTTCTATGCCTTGCCCAGGAATTAATCTACTCTAGGCACAATAGAAGTTAAGAGAGATGTATACAAAGCCTTATCAAAAGAGAGTTGTACACAAAGGCCTGCATCTCGATATGTTTAATCCCAATAGTGGTTTGTATAATGTGATGAAGTATACAAAGGTAGTAGTTGAGACATGGATTTGTGTTTGGTATATTTTGAAGTCTGCAAATGCAGTAGTAGCAACGTGTGGAGAAAAGGCCCCTTTTGATCAGACCCTCGTACTTGAGATTTGATCGTTCATATCTCAGTTGAGTTTTAATAGATGATCTGAGTAGTGATAAACGCGCATTTAACAGGTTGTTTTACATCAAGTCTTCTCCTCTTGTGAAAGCAGGATTATCCTTTGAATTTCAGTAAACAAATTTTTAGCTTTGCAATGTTTTGTTAGCATATCAAATAATTGTGCTTCCCTGTCTTATTTCTATTTTTGGTTGGAAAAATGGTACAGATTGCTTATTTGATAAATATTAGACAATCAACTCTCTTGCAGCCACTTACTGTAACTGCCAGTGTGAGCATGCTAATAGATAGAGAATCTTCTGATCCTATAATAAGTCAAAATAGTTGAGTCTCTTTTTTCTATGAGTTAAAAACAGCCTTGAAGTGTCACGACCCCAATTTCCCCTCCGTAGAATGTCGTGATGACACCTAATCACTAAGACTAGGCAAGCTTAACACTTACTGAATTATATGACAAAATTTAACAAGAAGCAACTATTAAGCATGAAACTGAAATTTTTATAGTAAACCAATACTCCCGAGTGCAATACAATACCCCAAAACCGGTAGTACAAGTCATAAGCTCTACTGAGTTTACTAGGAAATCTCTAAGTACAACTGTTTCGGAATAGAAATAAACAGTACAAGTACAATATCAGAAGGTGACTCTTAGGCCTGCGAACGCGATGTCAGGTATACCTTGAGTCTCCACGGCAAAGCTCGATCATCTAACTAGTGATCAACCGACTCCTAAGTACCTGGATCTGCACAAAAAAATGTGTAAAAAGCGTAGCATGAGTACACCACAACGATACCCAGTTAGTATCAAGACTAACCTCAGTGGAGTAGTGACGAGGGACAGTTAAGACACCTACTAGACTTAACAACCTGTACAAGTATGAATGTAAAACTAACAGGGAAACAATGCCAATATAAAGCTAAGCATGGTAAATATAGCAAAACAATACTCACAATAGAATATTAGAAACATCAGTTAGCAACAGGGAACAAACATGTAATAATGTCGTAGAGTAAGCTGAACAAAGTTTAAGTCTGGTGAACCAAGTAAGGAAAACAAGTAACAACCTCATAGTCACAATTCACGGGTCCCAGTTCATGAACCCTAATCACTTGGCATCTTGTACCTACATTACAATTCATAGCCGCATGGATGACTCACATGCTGCACGGACAACTCACGTGCCAATACCATTAATACCTCATATCTGCACGGACAACTCACGTGCCATCAATAACAGTGACTCATGACCTCACGGACCACTCACGTGCCAATAGAACAACTCTCACACAGAAGGCAAGTAAACGAGAGTACATGTAAATGGTCAATAATACCAGGATTCATCTTCTTAAACTGATACGGGTGATTATTTACGTGTATGCTTGTGCAAGTGTTCTATCACAACTCAAGTCGACAAGTAAGAGTGGAGACAACGAAAGGCACATAGGAAACAACACAACACAATGAAGAATGTATAACTCACATAAGGTAGGCACACCACTATACAAATATCATAAATAACAATGCCCCCGGGCCATCACAAGTCATCATACATCATCCCCGACATAGCCCACCTTGTCTTGCCACGTGCGCAACAATAAAACAAATGCCTGCCTTGTCTCGCCGCACGCGCATAATGATATTATTCCCGCCTGGTCTCAATACATGCGCAAACCCACATATATAGCCCGCTTTGTCACACCGCATGTGCAAATATCAATAATAACAATAGCATAGACAACTCACGTGCGAACACCCCGACAATCCTTTCAAAATACCATATGTGCCAAAAACATAACAACACAATATAATGACTTTCACCACATGTGCCCATATGCACAACATATCCTCAAACCAATTCCAATACCATAACCACACATAGCCCTCGGCTCAACCACATTGAGTACAACAATAACAACAATAATAACACGAGAGTATGACAAGTAATCAACACCAGAATTACAGAACACAAAGAAACGAAAGAATGAGCTCACAATGAAAGGCACGACAAATAACAACGGTTTCATACAAGAACAACTCAATAAGGGGAGAGATAATGTATAACGACGATATCCAATAAGAGTAACTCAACAATTGAAGGGGTGACATGTAACAATGTTTCCAAATAAGCAAAACTCGACGATAAGAGAGATAACAGGTAACAATGATTCCAAATATCGATAAGTCAACAATGGAAGGAATAACAAAAACTTCAACTAAGGTTGAGCAATTACGGAAAGAGACAGCATGACAATAAAAGAGGCAACAACATCAATTAAGGCACATAAGAGTTTATTTGGCAACAAGGTCGAACGTGAATCAATCAACTTCAAATAAGACACGTAAGGGTGAATTTAGCAAATGGAGAAATTAACATAATAAGACAACTTCATTTTTAATGAGCATAAGAACCTAAGAGTCTAACACGGTCAAATTTCTACAATTAAGCCCGAGTACGTACTCGTCACCTCGCGTACACGGCCTTCACATGACAAAAATAGCACTAACGACTCAAATTCTAAGGGGTAGTTCCCCCACACAAAGTTAGGCAAGATACTTACCTCAAAGAAACTAGACCGATATTCTAAAATGACCTTCTCATGTGAAAAAACCTCCGGACGGCTCAAATCTAGCCAAAATAACTTAATATCATAAATAAAAACCATAGGAAACAATTCCAGATAATAAAGCTTCGATCTTGAAAGAGAAATAAAAAGTCAACTCAAAAAGTCAACCCGAGCCTGGTCTCGGAACCCGATCAAAATTACAAAATTCGAATACCCATTCGATAACGAGTCCAACCATATAAGAATTAATCAAACCCGACTTCAAATTGCCTTTCAAATCTCCAAAATTTAGTCTAAGAAGGTTTCACAATTTTTCCCAAATTTCTAACTTAAATCACTAGTTAAATGATAAAAACAATGATAGATTCATGTATAACAACCAAAATCGAGTTAAAATCAATTACCCAATCAATACCTTGAAAACCCCTTCAAGAATCGCCCAAATCCGATGTTTCTAGCTCAAAATATGAAAAATAGTTTCAAACCCTCGATTATGAAATTAATATATGCTGCCCAGATGCCCTTCTTCACGGACGCGGAAAGTGCCTCGCATTCGCGAAGCACACAACTCAACCGCCCAAAAATCCTCTTACGCGAACGCAAAGGCTCCCTCGCGAACGCGATGCTTCACGGAGCTTTGCCTACGCGAACGCGTCACCCTAATCGCGAACGCGAAAACTTAAGGCCTGGTGCCCAAGCCGGCCTCATCTTTCTACGCGATGCAAGCTCTATCTCGCAATCGCGATGCACAA
>AWOL01S0037671.1:7520-41006 GCA_000715115.1 Nicotiana otophora | reverse complement strand
AAATTTATTGAAATTGAATTGCAGCTTGTAAAGCTATTTGATAAATTGGAATTTTTATTGAAATTGAAGGATTTAATTAATAGATTAGAAATTATTTGAATTGAAGGAATTTAATTAATATATTGAAAATTATTGGAATTGAAGGAATTCAATTACCTCTGCTGGTACAATAATATTATTGTTAACTCTGTGAATCACGTTGATATAAATATTTCTATTTTCATGATTATTTAATATTATTGACCCATAGTGAGTGTCATAGTCGGCCATCTCGTCTCTACCTCTTCGAGATTAGGCTTGATACTTACTGGGTACACGTTATTTTCGTACTCATACTGCACTTGCTGCACATTTTATTGTGCAGGTACATATATGTATAGCGGCCTTGTGGGCGCAGAGGTGTGGTTAATAATTGTGGGGACATAGGTGAGCTGCATTCTATATTACGATCCGCAGCTAACAGAGTCTCCTTCAGAGTTATTATATTTTCCTGTCTAATTTGTATTCTAGACAGATGCTGTATTTTATTTTAATTCCCTAGTAAATGCTCATGCACTTGTGACACCGGGTTTTGGGATGATTATGGGTTACACTGTATTGGAAATTTTTAAAGATATTAATACGTATTGGAAATGTTTAAAGATATTAGTACGTATTTGGTAATTTTATATTAGACTTTGTTCTGTTATTTAATTGAGGGGAATAACTATGACTTCAAAAATATTAAAATGAGAATTTATTTAGTATTTATTGTAGGCTTGCCTGATAGCGCTGTCCGACGCCATCACGACCTATAGATGAAATTGGGTCGTGACAAGTTAGATCCAACCTAAACCTTCAAAAATTAACAGACACATATTATCTTCTTTAATAATTTTTTTTCAAGCTCAACAAAGTCCAATAATGATCCTTTTCAGTTTTCTCCAACCAAATTAATTAAAATCATTAATTGTGTGCTCATAATTTATTAGAAGGAAAAGAAAGAAATAGAGAAAAGAGGACGAATTTGAGCCTGTTCTAGTAGCACTGTGAAATAAAAGAATTCAAAGACAAAATTATCTTCTTCTAACACAATTTGATCGTTCTATTAAATTTTACTGCATAAGAATTGCCTACTAGAGGGAGACGGGGAAGAGAAGAGAGAAACATAATTGTCTTTAAGGGTTTTTACCACTTGCTGTACTGTGGGCGGAAGGTGTTCGATGAAATGCCAATTTGTGAGGTACTGGAACCTTTTGACGAATTAGCTTCCGTCTCTGAAAATCTAGTTCAAATTGAGAAGCACTGGGGTGGTTCACATTTCACAACTTTTCCTGCAGAGGGTAAAGTGGCAATTCAAGTGTTTCATCTGCTTGTAGAGAATATCAGAAGCACACGAAAAGGCTAAACAGCTTGAGCTAGGATTACAAAGAGTTGCTGGAGCATTAGTAGACACTGAATCTCAAAATGTGAAGTTAAAGGATGAATTGTCACTCACAAAAGAGACGCTTCATGCAGAGGCGGACCCGTAATTTTTATGCGAAGGGGCACAATATTCTACTCAACCAATGCCCTAAAGGCTTTCTAGTGTTCAGGGTGCCAAGTGATTTAAATTAAAATCTGCCGATACTTACAGGTCCGGTGACCCCTCACTATAACACTTGTTATAGGTCCGCCTCTGGCTACATGAGACTGTCAAGGAATTTGGAGAGCTTGTAGAAATTGCAAAAGCAGATTGTAGAAATAAAAAATTGATGACACTGAGCTTAATGCATTGCAGGAGGCATTTCAATCTCAAGAATCGAATACTGAGGAGCATGTAAATTTTAAGGAGGCATTCGATAAACTTATCCTCAAATTTGAATGCTCAAAGAAGAAGATGAAAGAGCTTGAGCAAGAGCTTCTGACTTCTGCAGGTGAGGATGGGAAATTGCACAAACAAAACAAAAAAAAAACGAATATCTAGACAAGTGGAGAATATATTATGATAGGCCAGATCTCATAACAAGGGACATATATATAGTATTCACAATGGATTACAAAGACTAAGAAAAGAATTAGCATTAAACAGACTTTAATTCAGAAGTCAATGAATTGTATTTAATAATGGAATTATCAATCTGTATTTGATTCATCTTTCTACTGGTGGGCTTGCAAGTTGTCTTTAGCCAATTACTTCAACTTCTCTCACATATATTTTCTGAATCCCAGGTACTTTCTTGGCCATTCTTCACCTATTTCTCAAACAAACAAGAGCTGATAACAGCTTAATCTTGGTTGCTGAACTTTAAGCGGTCAAAAGGTATGTCTATTCTAACAAAGGTTTTTATTTAACTTTATTGATTATTTAAGCACAATATATGATGGGTGGGGCTCAGCTAAATCATATGCTTATGAGTTATAGAAACAGGAGCTTGATGAAGTATACTAGCTAGTTAACACTTGCAGCGTAAATCAACAACAGATCTTGATCTCTTGATAGAAATAGAAGCAACAAATACTGAGTACAATAAATCTAGCTGTTCTTGAAAAGTCATGCTAAATGAGCAGGACTAGGGAAGAATATATGATGGGTTTTGTTTCTGAATATTTGGGTGTTATATTTTCTTCTTTATCTTATAAGTTCCTTCTTAAAAAATTAACAGCTGTTATGTGTAATTAAGATTGGCATTTCTGGTTAGAAACTAATTGCATAGAAAGTTACTATTCTTCAAAATAATTGCTAATTACACAACATTCGATGTTTGACCTAGATCGATAGTTAAGGAAAAAAAAAACTGAATGTGTATATTTTTTCTAATATATAACACTACTACAATGTGTAGGTTGCCTACATCACACCCGCCCTTCCGCGAACACTACATGAACCGAGATGCTTTGTTCATCGGGCTGCCGTTTTATATAACACTACTACAAGGTGAAAATCTTGTGTTAAAATATTAGAAAAATTAGCAAAAACCCTATGCAATCAACTTAACAACAAGCTTTACAAATTTTGGGCTCAGGCTGAAGTACAGTACTGCTATTTCTATTTTGGTAATTGGGCTGAGAGTACTATGGTCAATCAACTTTTTTTTTTTTTTTGAGATGTCTGGCTATATCTGCAGTAAACTGTTTCCTGGTATATGCTTATGCTTCTTCCTTCAGTTTCTACTTCTTTCACTTCTTTCTCCATATAAAGGTTTATGCACTTTATATACATCAGGTCTTGAGAACTTGAGAGGAAGGGAAGGAGAAGCTACTTTGACTCGAGTAGTGAAGATTACATAAATGGAAAGAGGAAAAGAAAAAGAAGGAGAAGGAGAGAAAGGGAAAGCAAGCAACTCATTGGTATGTCATACAATAGTTATTGTATTAAAACTAATACATTAAATTGGATGATTATCCAAATAATCTTCATCACAATATAATGTTATTCATATCAATTGGGAATTGTTGTTTAGAAGTTCATAATCTGATAATGGCATCTTTTTTGGTAGAATATTTATTACTTGCTAAGGCATAAAAATATTTATTAGGTGAACATCCGGACTAAGTAACACATTTTAGAATATTAACATCGCGATAATAGATTTAATTAAAAAAATTCTTACTCAGATGTAGTAAGTAGTAGTAATAAATAAGCATACCACTATCTAACAATAATGTTAAAAATCATTGTAAGACGAAACCAGTAATCTTCCTGTCACGACCCAAAACCACGTGACCGGCACCAGACACACTGCCCGATCCGAGCGAACGAAACCATATGATGTACCCAAACAATATGCATGAAAACCAATTTAACTGCGAAGGCTATTTGAAAATCATACACATTTTCAAGTTAAATGATAAAACATTTTTCCAATTCAAAATCACACATGACGCCTTTCATGATAATAATGGGATCAAATGCAATAAATATCTTTTTACATATGTCATGTACCATCCCGTTATTACAACTCATCACAACTATCTATGGACCCTCTATACCAAGAATAGAACTCAATATTTGGGCCAATGTCCGACTAACATAAAATAAAAAGACAACATGATAGCTACCACGAAATAGGAGTGGTGCCTCACCATATACTTTGGGAAGAAAGTCATCCTAGCCATGCCTGCATGCTACGTATCATATCCCTCATTCTGAAACATGTAAAGTAAGCGGAGCCCCAAAGAGGGCCCCCTGAGGGCTTAGTACACCACCACGGTACTCAATAAGTGTCATAGACTCTCTCTAACTCAAGTTCCTAGGACAAGATTTTACAAAAACTATGCAACCAATATTTGATATAAAGTGATAAACAATAATATAAATTATGCTCTTTATCATTTCAAATGAAAAGACAAGTGAAGTATAAACCATGATATAAATTCTTAAAACATTTATATCAATCCAAAATTTTTAATAAAATCATACAAAACCATTTCACCTTCATTAATTCATCGAAATCACTTTCGGCTCCTTAGGCATAAACATAAGAAAGTATTCTTTATCTTTCACCGGGAGTGCTATACCAACACTGACATAATAAACCACTACTAGGTGATCGACCTAGCAACAAGTATTTGACCCTACTTGTCTGGGTGGCTTCCCGTAGTGCCGTACGAGTTGACTTAACCTTATTACTTTAAGTAATGATCATTTGCCCTCTCAATGGGGAACTTTATCCTACAAACCTCGGCTTAGTCTTGGAATGCGTCCATACACCGGCACGTGTAGTTTCATGGTAACGAACTTAATATTCGAACCAATCTCGGTCATCTCCACTAGTAACTCCCAAAACATTTGAATATCAAAAATAGATTCATAGCCTAATAGCCTTGAAGGATCTGTTTTATCAAATCATGATTTTCATAGCCAATCCAAACCATTTTGAACAAAATCAAATGAATAACCATTTTCATGTCAATGCCTTTAGCAATTTAACATCAATTTTTAAAGATACAACAAGTGCTACTCCATTGTTTAAATTTCAAAACACATACTTTTTCATGAAACGTATCCTTATCACTCGAATAGTTTATACTATTATCAACACATAAGTTTTAATAAAACTTATAAAATTTTTCTTAGGTATCATCTTGCAAACAAGTTTTGAAAATAAGACTTTTATATAAAATCACATAACACTTCAAAATTAACAAACTTAGAAACACATGGTGACGTCCTTCTGCTTGTCCCTACAAGTACATATGCACATTTATAAATAATAACACGTATTAACTCAAAACATGACTTTAGAGAGATTCCCTCAAGAAGAGTAAGTCATAATCAACTTACCTCAAATTTCAAGCTCCAAAAATACTACAATGCTCCAATTGATTAAAATGCTCAAATATCACACACAATTCAATATCTACCATTAGATATCCCAACTATATCAAAACAAATATGAAAAGATTCATAAATATCCATTTAGGCTTCACAATTCGGCAGCGAGACTTCAACCATCCCAAATTATCCAATAGGTTCACCCATTAGCCTATTCAATTCCATTCTTATCATTTAATATTCATTTGGAGTCATTAATGATACTATGTTAATTACCCAATATCATCAAGTCATTATTCATTGTCTTCTCCAACAAAACCCTAGGTTCAAGAAAACCCTTTTCAAGAACTAGTGTTGTATTTTACTCAAATGGTGATTCCCAATTCAATTCGTTCATCATTACATTATCAAGTCTGTTGGAATCATCTAAGTTGCTCGGACTCGGGTGCGGGTATCCGATATGGGGACGGATCCGAGTATCGGATTCGGCAAAATCTAAATTTTAAGATTCGAGGGTGCGGATCCGGATATGAATACGGGTGCGGGGATTCAGCTAATAAAAATTAGAGCTATAAAAATATTATAAATTTTGAGAGATATTCTGTGAAAAACTTACATGAATATTGTACAATTCAATCTTTCATTCTCCAAGATGGACATTATTCTTTCGTTGTTTTAAATCTGTTTTATTTTTGATTTTGAGAAATCAAAATCTCAATTTTTCTCCCAAATTTATCGATGGACTCCGGTCAAAGTGTCCGAAGTCAGTTGACCGTATCCGGGACGTATCCCGTCCCCGTATCCGCCCCGTATCCGGACGGGGATGACACCAAAATCGAAGAATCCGCACAACTTAGGGAATCATTAGAAACTTAAAACAATTCCATTTATATCAATTCATCACTATACATCTTCTTTTTTACCCAAAATGGCATTCTTAAGACCTACCCTTAGAGTTCATACAATATCTCATTACAACTTCAAATAAAACTCATAAACATGTTACCCATACTCCAATATGTCATATATCTGAAGTTCAAGTGAATGGACTATCTCTTGGTGGAAGAATCTCACTTTTCCTCTTTTTGGTGTCACGACCCAAAATCCAACTAGTTGTGATGGCACCTAACCCAACCCGCTAGGTAAGCCAATTAACCACTAACCAATTCCAATAACAATTAATAAAGCAATCAAGTAAAGAAATATCTGAATCTGATACATTTCCCAAGAACTGGTAGTACAAATCATGAACTTCTAAGAATAGAGTATACAAAGCTGGTATGAAGTAAATACATCATCTGTTTGAAAAGTACATAAACCGAGTTTTATGAATCTAAGACTACCATAAACAAGAGGCAGCTACAACCGGAACGCAGGTATATCTTCAGATCCAGATCCCAACGAACACAGCAACATCAGCAGCCAACATCTGCACGCAAGGTATAGAAGTGTAGTATGAGTACAACCGACCCCATGTACTCAATAAGTAACAAACCTAACTTTAGGTTGAAAGTAGTGACGAGCTTTTACCAAGGTCAGAGTTCAACTGCCATAACAACATAAATCAAGTAATACAAAAAGTAACTCAGAGATAAAATGCTCAGCTTAAATCATGATTTCTTAAAATAATTCTGTCTTTCAAGTACATCAGTGAAAACCCAAATCGTTTACCGAAGTTGCGAAAAATATGAGTAAGTTGGAAAACAGTAATTTTCCCAAAAATCCTTTAAATAATAAATAAGATGTTTCATTTTCATTCCAGATGACCAGTGTAAAACAAGTGCATCACTATGCCCATATGTCAACATGTGTGAGAAATCATGAATGACGTGATACCGTACAACACGAGGAAAATACATCTCTATGCCTGTATGTCATGTGTGCATGTCAATGCAATGTATCTCAGAGATGAACTCATGTACTCACACTCTCAGAGTACTCAATCTTACTTTCTCACACACTCCACTCATCATGCTCAATCATTCGGTACTATATATGGCCAATCCGGCCCAGGGAAGATCCATCCCGGAATATACACATCAACTGATCATCATTCACTCAATACCGAGTAGGGCCAATCTAGCTCGTGGAGAAGATCCATTTCCAGGTATATGATGCTTCGGACAAGATCCATGCACAGGGAAGATCCATCCCTCAATAATATCAACCACGCTCACTGGGGGCATGTGCAGATTCCGGAGGGGCTCCTTCAGCCAAGCGCTATCATAAATCAGTATAACCACTGCGGCGTGCAGCCGGATCCCATAAATGTCAATCATAATCAGGCACTCGGCCTCACTCAGTCATCAATCTCTTCAGTCTCTCTCACGGGCTCACAGTGTCATGATACTAGCCCGAAAATAATGATATGATGGATCAATAAATAACAACAGAGACTGAGATATGATATGCATATGAATGCGTATGACTGAGATATGATACGCATATGAATGTGTATGACTGAGTATGTAATGCAATGAAAGCAGATAACTCAACAACAGAAATGACCCCGGTGGGTCCCAACAGAATAAGCATGTAGCCTAGACATGGCTTCTAATATGAATCACAGCTCGATAACTCTAGTACGTAGAGATTTCATGATTACAGATAAGTTCAGGTAACTACACAGTACCACAGAAATAACGGAGTCACAGTTCACACGGTGCACGCCCACAAGCCCGTCACTTAGCATGTGCGTCACCTCAATACCAAACACATAACACGTATATTTAGGGTTCATACCCTTAGCTCCAAGATTAGAAGAGTTACTTACCTCGAACAAGACGAATCCAATGTCGAGCAAGCTAAACAATGCTCCAGAAATTCCATTCTTCGCGTATCAACTCCCGAACGGCTCGAATCTAGACAAAATTAATTGATTCAGTCCACACAAATTATAGGAATTAATTCCATATCAAAATACTAATGTTTCCCACAAAATTCGAAATTACACCTAAAATCGCTCGTGGGGTCCACGTCTCGGAATCCGACGAAACTCACAAATCCGACAACCCATCCAATTACAAGTTCAACCATACTAATTTCACTCAATTCCGTCTCCAAATCGATGTTCAAAACTCAAAAATTCATATTATGAAACTTTAAGCCAACACCCCCAATTTCCTCTTTAAATTCATCAACCAATTGCTAAAAATGAAGATAGATTCATGAAATATAATCACAAGGGAGTCAAGAACACTTACCCCAAGTTGTGTGAAAACATTTCTCTCGAAAATCGCCCAAACCGAGCTCCAAGATCCGGAAATTGGTGAAAAATCACGAAACCCCGAATTTAAGCTTCTGCCCCAGCGACTTCAGTATCTGCGGACAAGAGGTCGCACTTGCGACCCTCGCTTTTGCGGAAAAATGCGCGCATTTGCGAGCCAAGCCGCTTCTGCGATGGCCATGGTCGCATCTGCGGTGCTCGCTTCTGCGCACGTGAACCGCATCTGCGGTCCTCACGCCCAGCTCCCTTCACGCTTCTGCGATGGCCATGGTCGCATCTGCGGTGCTCGCTTCTGCGCACGTGAACCGCATCTGCGGTCCTCACGCCCAGCTCCCTTCACGCTTCTGCGATGGCCATGGTCGCATCTGCGGTGCTCGCTTCTGCGCACGTGAACCGCATCTGCGGTCCTCACGCCCAGCTCCCTTCACGCTTCTGCGATGGCCATGGTCGCATCTGCGGTGCTCGCTTCTGCGCACGTGAACCGCATCTGCGGTCCTCACGCCCAGCTCCCTTCACGCTTCTGCGATGGCACTGCCGCTTTTGCGGCTCCGCACCTGCGCCCAACACTCCGCAGGTGCGGTCACACCAGAACCAGAAAAATTCCAGCCTTAGCCAAAACTTCCAAAATGCTCGAAACCTCGTCCGAAACTCACCCGAGCCCTTCGGGACCCCGTCCAAATATACTGACAAGTCCCATAACATAACTCGGACCTACTCTAGGTCTCAAATTATATCAAACAACATCAAAATCACAAATCATACTCCAATTCAAGCCTAATGAACTTTGAAACTTCAACTTCCACAACCTATACTGAAACCTATGAAATCACGTCCGATTGACCTTAAATTTTGCACATAAGTCACAATTCACATTACGGACCTATTCCAATTTCCAGAATCAGATTCTGACTCCGATATAAAAAAGTCAACCCCTCGGTCAAACTTCCCAAAAATTAAACTTTCGCCATTTCAAGCCTAATTCCACTACGGACTTCCAAATAACTTTCCGGACACGCTTCTAAATCCAAAATCACCATACGACGCTATTGGAATCATCAGAATTCAAATCCGAGGTCGTTTACACATAAATCGAGATGCGGTCGACTTTCCCAACTTAAGCTTTCCATTATGAGACTAAGTGTCTCAATTCATTCCGCAATCTCTCCGGACCCGAACTAACTAATCCTATAGGTCATAGTACAGCTATAAAGCACAAATAGAGCAGTAAATGGGGAACGAGGCTGTAATACTCAAAATGACCGGCCGGGTCGTTACATTCTCCCCCACTTAAACATACGTTCGTCCTCGAACGTAACAAGAGTTGTTTCCAAGCCATCAAATCACTATTCCATCTTACCACGCACGTACCCGGGGGTGATCCCACGCCACCCTCTTCCATATAGGCTCGTTAACACAACATAACAAAAATCATTAATTTAATCTTGGCCCAAAAACCTTGGAATTCAATTTTTCAACATTCAGAATTTCTTTTCAAGACACGAATCTCACATCTACATACTACACACTGTACGAGTCCGAACAAGCTGTATCAAGCCATAACCGTAATCCTAGACATAATCACATAACATATTAAACAACTCGCATGCTCGCAACATCATTCCCGATCACAATAACTACTCCAACTAACCCGGTACTGGTATTAAACCCCATATCAAATAAAACCTCGTTCCAAAACCTTCGTACACTCCTGATAATAAAAGAAACACGCAGAAATCTTATGACCCCTTATCAGATCAACAAGTCATGGAGCTCTCTCGCCCCAACTAGAACCATAATCACTTCTAAGCCGAATTTCAATATTATCCTCCCGAATATACCGTAATCGAACCTGATAGTACCCATTCTAGATCAAATGACCTTATATTATTAAACACAACTATCCCACATACATGCCACATCCATATAACTCAGAGCCACAAACCGTGCCATCCATGCACCAATATGCAACAATTCAAATGTACTCAGTCATGGAAAAATGATTCAAATGAGAGAACTGCCCCACAAGATTAACAAATACCGCCACAACGAAATGCTGAAAATCCATCACACCGTAGAACCATCACACGATTCTAACACAAGGTTTATACCTTAACATAATTCCGCTGCAATGCGTGACCCCATCCAAACGTTGATCCATATTATATACCTCGAGCCACCCTGTTCAAAATCAATAACCACGAAGAAGCAAATGACACAATGCCACACAAAACATGAAAGAACATAACCAATACGCAATCGATCATGCAGTACCCAAATACTCATCTCGCCCGAATTCCGCCATAAAGCCCCCAATAGAACCGTTCCATGTGTACATATAACCAATGAATCACAACTGTTCGTAGCATAGAATAGTAACTCACTGATCATTTCAGAACACGAATAAGTCCAACACAAACCGAATGGCACATTCTTCGACAATAGCAGTAGGGAGCCAACCAATCTGACTCGGTGTAGAATACACATCCTAATTGGGCCTACCAATGGAACCCCAAATCAACTCTGGTCACCCACAAATAGATAAATAACCCTCCGAAAATCCACAACGACTGAGTCATAATACATACTATTATCTGGATAGCTTCGGCCACGACTTCACAGTCCGTAACCATGAAACAATCTGCTCCTGACAACTCCCATTCTCCAAATCCATAGAACACACGAATCACCATTTCTGATTCCATCTCCACAGCCCGAATGTCTAACACATCTCTCATATACGATCATCCCACGAGGAATACTTCTCCCATTCTTTCGTGCCACATAACATCTTAAAATTAGTAGTCGATCAACCAGGAGAGTGCCGCAATACCTATGAAATATCCATAATTCAAAACATATTGCGCCTTCTGAAATGTACACTCTACTCACTCAATACCCAATAATTATAGCATTCATCTAAATATCGAAAACCGTCCACGCCCTCTAAGAATTTATGACCTCCCCTTCAAAACTAAACCGTGACCTTGCACACGCAAACCTTAATCCCACACAACACACTGCATCTATCATGGCATCATATAAAAATACGAGAACCTCATAATCAAGAAGAATACATATCCGATTAGCCAGAAGCCTTCTATTTGATCCCATCCGGTAGAAAATCACAATACTCAACATGCTCCTCACGCCGGTAGGAAATATCCATCCCAAACCGTGGTAGAAATCCTCGAGAATGCCTTGGAATCCATTTGCACATAATCAAGCCATCAGAACTGAATCTCTCTAACTCAACCAAGCCACGCAGGTCGCCAAACCCAAGAGTATTGCCACAAGGCACCTGTAGAAACCCCCCACATCATTAGCACCCAAAGAACCGATCATATTCATTACCATACTGATGCAACCTACTACCAAGTTGTCCTATATCTCCGAGTCCCTTCCGAATTTGTCTTCATATTGATATTTCTCCTTGCTATCACACCACAATCTTTAACCACAACTCACCCCACGAACCCTAGCATAGAACCACAACGCCCGATGGCCCATACGCCGCTGAATTCTCTCTTAATTATCCCAAAAACACTACAACCGAGGTATCCACTCTGAAAGGCCTTATGTAAATTTAAAATTGTCCCCCTTTCCTTTCTTATACTAAAATGTAGAATCCATAGTCATACAGAATTACCGCAAGTCCCGACACCATCCAATGTAAATAACCGATTCTAGCGATATACGAATCCGAAAAATTTTCAATTGCCACTTATACATTTTTGAATACATTAGCACCTTCTCGAGAGTCACCTATTTTGCTCAAATATGAAAATTGCACCGCCCAAACGGGCTGAAAGACTTGTGCCCCATTAGCACAACAACACTCAAAGAGGTAATTCTGCCTTAACACCACCGATCAAATTCATACTCTGTGCGCACTGCATCATTCACTAATAATAACTCACTCATCCCATGACTTTCATATACTCATAAAACGCAATATAACCCGTATTCAGGAATTTCAGTACTCGAGTCATCCTCGATCTCAACCTCTGTAAGTTATAACTAATCCACAAGTATGCCTCAGACCAAAACTAAAACTTAACATATAACCATGAATTGAGTTGTCAATAGCAGGCTCCCCCACTTGGCTCAAAGCCATAAATTAAAACACTCGATAACTGACAATACCCATACTGTATTACTGCCATAATACTGCAGTCAGTACAACGAAAATTCTTCTCAAGCTCATACAACGCCAACCATAAAAATACCTCAATCGTCCGCTAGACTCGCATTCATTCTCTTAACACTCAAGTCAACTTTCTCAACCAGATTCTAATTCAAACCTCAACACATACGCCCCGCTGTAGATTACTCCACAGGAGATAATCCACCTGCTTAGTCTCAAATTGGCATCTTGCTATACCCTTTCGCAGCCACAATTTCTACGCAATCACTTAGTCTATCTGAGTCCAAACTCATTAACTAGACATGAGAATTTAATTTGTCCCAAAATTTAACGTGAAAAATCCTTCAAAATATTAATACTCGAGACTGTACGTTACATAAAAACGAAAATCAAGCACCCAACGGCCCTTTTTACATTTCAAGGAAACACTTCTCGTCACATTCAAATCGTCTTACCGCATCCCGCAGTCACATCATACTCATCACAAAGCCATTCCACCGCTCATCGAGCCACAAATTTTCACTCGTAGAGACATTACCATACATATGAGTCCAAATGTACAAGTTACAACTGAAGCTACCGAGCATAAGCTGCGGTCTAACCATGGCCTCAAGTCCTCCAGACTGGCCCATCACCAAAACACAGACTACACATCTCGAACCTCATTCATAGAATCACAAGCTGGCGATGCACAACTGATACCGAGCGCTCATGTGCGCATACGAATGCGTGGATGGAATTCAAAGAGTGATGTTTCAAGATGAATCAATTTCGCAAGATAAGGAAAGAAAGATGGGAAATTACCTTAAATGTCCTGTAGCCTCTTGAAGATAAGTATGGACGTCATCATACCGATCTACAAGACTCTACTAGACACTTGCTCATGACTTGTAGAACCTATGAACCTAGAGCTCTGATACCACCTTGTCACGACCCAAAATCCAACTAGTCGTGATGGCACCTAACCCAACCCGCTAGGTAAGCCCATTAACCACTAACCAATTCCAATAACAATTAATAAAGCAATTAAATAAAGAAATATTTGAATCTGATACATTCCCCAAGGACTGGTAGTACAAATCATAAGTTTCTAAGAATAGAGTATACAAAGCTGGTATGAAGTAAATACATCATCTGTTTGAAAAGTACATAAACAGAGTTTTATGAATCTACGGCTACCATGAACAAGAGGCAGCTACAACCGGAACACAGGTACATCTTCAGATCCAGATCCCAACGAACACAGCAACATCAGCAGCCAACATCTGCACGCAAGGTGCAGAAGTGTAGTATGAGTACAACCGACCCCATGCACTCAATAAGTAACAAACCTAACCTTAGGTTGAAAGTAGTGACGAGCTTGTACCAAGGTTAAAGTTCAACTGCCATAACCAACAACAGTTCATATCAACATAAAGCAATAAAATGCTCAGCTTAAATCATGATTTTTGAAAATAGTTCTGCCTTTCAAGTACATCAGTGAAAACCCAAATCGTTTACCGAAATTGCCAAAAATATGAGTAAGTTTGAAAATAGTAATTTTTCCAAAAATCCTTTCAATAATAAATAAGATGTTTGTTGATTTTTTTAAAAGATGGGGCAACAAAAAGATTAAAAGTATTGATTGAAAAAGTCTCTCAATAATTTTATTAAGCATAACAAGGCTTTAAATAGCTAATTAGGAAAAAAAATATCCCATAATTTAAAATTCAATAAACCTAAAATATCTCAACTAACTTAAACAATCTAATAAAAATTTAAAATTGAAATTCATCCTAAAACTAAGCTAACTTATTATGCTAAAAAATATTCAACAGTAACTGAAGCAAATCATCAATATTCCTCCTTTGCTTCAGTTGCTCTAAAACAATTGCTCCTCCTCAATTACTGCTTCTGCTATTTGTGTTTGAGGATTATGTTGAGTGTCTTTGAACTTACACACTTTTGTAACATGGCCTGCTTGTTTGCAAATACCACATATTGCATCATGTCTCCACCAACAATATATGTGCTCATCATTCCGAAATCTCTCCGGACCCGAACTAACTAATCCGATAGGTCATAATACAACTATAAAGCACAAATAGAGCAGTAAATGGGGGAACGAGACTGTAATACTCAAAACGACCGGCCTGGTCGTTACATGTATTTTTTGAAGATTCAATACATTTCTTATGGATTTTGATCCATGAATGATGTTAGAACTAACATTAAATGGTGTTATGTAGCCACGAATGCATCGTAAACACTTACCTTGAAGTGTGTTGATGAGGGATTTGCTCATCCTTCTCTCTAGATTCAAGACCTAACTCCAAAATTTCATCTCTTTCTCTCCCCCAAAATAGCCACTTTTATAATTTTGATGACATGCGTAGCTACGCTCACTTCCTCTTCGGCTCCCCTTCCTTTGGCAAGCTTGCTGGAATTAGCTACGCACAAGGCAGCGTAGCTACGCACAGCTCGCGTAGCTACGTGGCTGCTAGATAACCTTTAGTAAAAAGATCATAACTTCTTGTAACAATATCCAAAAGACAAATGGTTTGAAGCATTGAAAACTAGACTCACATATCTTTAATTTGATAGCTCGTACACCACATAAATCTTCATATATTGGGAGTTATGCCCATTTAAAGTTAGGTCTTGTGCAAACTCATTTGAAACTTTAGCCCATCATATAGTTTCCAACTGACTTATCCTTAGGGCACTTCTTAGACCATAAACCATTATTAATATACCTTGTACACATATTACCATGATAAATTAATATCCTTCATATCATTAGTCCTTGTTCACATCCGGATTAATATAATTAGCACACGTTAGTCTTCTTAGTAGCCTTAAAACACTTCAAAATTTTTCGGGGTGTTACACTTCCAATCGAATATTTTTTATGATAATAAGACAGTAAAGTGTAAGCTAGTTTGTTTAGCCAAGGGGAACGCATTACAATGAATAACAGTCTAATTCACTATCAATTTTTACATTCTTGAAACAACTAAAATTTCCAATGTGTCTAATCTTTTTTACTACAAAGAAACATTTACTCTTCAGAGGCGGTCAAAGAATTAGTCAAAGACTCAGTTTTTTGTAGCTGCAGGGTAGGACCAGGCTCCAGCACTATTAAGCCATTCACATGTTTACCATTCCCCTTTACTAACAACTCTTGCAATTTCTATGAAGTGTTTGAGTGGAAAAGCCCTAAACTGAGAGACTCATTCAATTAATTAAGCCGAGACGGAATATTGGATTTGGGAAACTAAGATCTCAAACAATATTCTTGTTCATTCTCAATTATTTATCATGTGTACGAACTTATTTTGGCCTTACCCATCCAGGTTAGTGCTAATATCTGTGTGAATAGTCACGAATTTGAGCTAATCAAGTTTTATACAACAACTACTACTATCTCAATCCCAAACAAGTTGGGGTAGCCTCTATGAATCTTCACTAATCATCTCGTTTCATTTAGTTCAATATATTCTATATTGCAACGATTCATCATAGATTGACCAGTTTTTCTCCTCCTACATACTCGTATGTAGATCCTGAACTAAGGTATGATTGCGCACGTTATTGAGGTTAGTCTTTTTGGATCACGGGTGACAGGCGAATGCCAAAGACCGAAAGGTATGAGCAATTTCTACTCTGCTCGTACTAAATACGGGTAATTCTCCGCCACTTGCCCATCATTTTAATAGAGGGATAGCCAGCGGTGAGGCCATTGGACCAATAAACATTAGAGGCAAGTAGCTTGAAATCCGAAAGGGTGAAATCAGGGGCTACACTAGTTGTCAGCCTACCGCAACCCCCTTCCTTTAATCGCGTTTAGGCCGGCAATATGAGCAAGTACAGTGGAGTTAAGTCACATGTTTATAATTAAAGCAAAAAAATCTATATAAACAGTATAAAGCTTATTGATCCTCGTCAGTTATAATTTGCAAGACGTTGTTTTACATGTTTGCCAATTACCTCTTTTCACCTCTTTCTCCAAGAAAATAGTTTAAGGAAGTCTTTACAGAATCATCCATCCTTCTCTAGTGTCTACTCTGTAATATAATCTATCAAATAGCATAAAATCTTTTCTGACGCTCGAGTAATTTACTATTTTTTGGATGGACAGATCAGTAGAAACTCGATCGTACAAATAAATTGGAAAATAGTTTTTTTTCTTTGTTTGCCGTCGAACTTGGTTCACTCTTATTTTGAGTAAATAACATATACAAAGTAAACCATTTTCTTTTGACATGCTTGCTTTGTGATATTAGATGTAACGACAGGATAAACATTTAGCTTATCCAGTAGGCTATTTGAAGAAGGACCTCTACAGTTATGTTAGCTGCCTGTTAATTTAGAGTGCATATGTAGCTTTAATAAAGTTGATATGAGATTTGGTCTTTTGGCAGATGTCATCTGCTGTACTTCGCAAGGACATTGTAAATCTTCTGGATTTCATAGAGAGGTTAAAGAACGAAGAAGATCAAATTGCTCTTGACATGGATCAAATTGAAAAGCTGAAATTGGAGCTGACATTTATGTCAACATTTCTTCAGCTTTCTTATTTCAATTTGGATGGTTTTAGTGCCAAAATGTCTCGCAAAGCACAACAGGTTGATGATATGGTTCAGTCAGTTTTCTATAAGAGTGGAGATGACTTGTTGGTTAAATATGATATGGACCACATTGTTCCTCACGTCCTGGAAAATATCAAAAGTTATATCAGCTCATATCATTATCCTGAATCAAGTGCCACCATGACTGAGGCGCAGTTGGTTGAACTTTTAGACGCCCTCCTTGTGAATCTCCATGATCTACCCAAGTGTTGTGCCAAGCTGATTTTGCCAGTAATGACTCAATATGAGCTTCTCCGGGATATATGTGGAAATTTAAGAGATTTTCTTGTGCTGAAAGTAAATGGTTATGTTGAGCATGAGACAGTTGAATATGTCTTACCTCAGTTTCAACTTATGGCTGAGAGAGTAGGGCACTTCTGTTTTGACCTTTTGTCTTGTCAACTTGATGAAATAGATGAAGCAGATGATTCAGATGAAATATATGATTCTGATGAAACAGCTGAACCTCATGAAACAGATGATCCTGATGAAATATATGATTCTGATGAAATCGATGAAACAGCTGAACCTCATGAAACAGATAGTCCTGATGAAATATATGATTCTGATGAAATACTCCATGAAGTCAATTCCATGCTAGTTCATCTATTTTTGAAGATTATTCCTGTTGAACTGGAGGTTATGCACATATGTTCCACATATTTGAAAGCTTCAAAGTCAGCAGAAGTTGGACGCTTCATTAAGCATCTCTTAGAAGCCTCTCCGGGCATTCTTAGAGAATATCTAATTGTTCTACAAGCGCACATGGTAAATGTTCTTACTGCTAGCACTATTGCTCGAAACATTCATGTCATGATGGAGTTCCTATTAATTATTCTCACAGATTTGCCCAAGGAGCACTTCTCTGGTCTCTTAACACGTGTTGGAGCACTTACCATGGAGGTATCCATTCTTGTTCGCAACTTAGAAGATAAATCAAGGAATGACGAGAAAATGAATGAAACTAACTGTGCAACTCTAGACTTGTTGGAAAGTATTGAACTCATGAAGGAGGATCTCAAACATGTTTTCCTAAAAGTCCCTGCAGACTCATCTCAACTCTGCTTCCCCATGAGTGACGGACCACTCTTCATGACTCTTCTACTCAAAAAATTAAATGACTTGCTCAATTCTAATGTTTGTTCAGTTGTTTTGATAAAGAAAGAAATTGGGCTAGTGAAAGAAGACTTAGAATTTATTAGATCGATCTTCGGGAATGTTGAGCAAGAATTGAATAGAAATCTTTGGACTCGTGTTCTAGATGTGGCATATGAGGCAGAACATGCCATTAAATCAATTCTTGTCAGAGACCACGGTCTCTTGCAGCTTATCTTCTTGCTTCCTGCTGCCGTAGAAAAGATCAAGCGCATCAAAAAAGAGGTACTAGAGAAGATCTCCAAGAACAAGGGTCTTATTGTTGTGAACTCTCTCAACAAGTTAGTGGAAAGAAAATCATCAACAGCTGGCCAAATAATTGTAGGTTTTAAGGAGGAGACAGACTGGATAATTAGGAAGCTCACCAGTGAACCACATAAAGAAGATGTCATTTCCATAATTGGTATGCCAGGGGTCGGAAAAACTACTTTGGCTTACAAAGTATATAATGATAAATCTGTTGTTGATCATTTTGATGTTCGTGCTTGGTGCACAGTTGACCAAGAGTGCAATGTGAAAAAGTTGTTGCAGAAAATTTATAATCAAGTTGTTGGTTTGGGAAAAAGATTCAGCGAGGATGACATAGATGATGACGTTGCTGATAAGCTACGGAAACAACTGTTTGGAAAAAGGTACCTTATTGTCTTGGATGACTTGTGGGATAATGCAACATGGGATGAGCTAACAATGCCTTTTCCTGTACGTAAGAAAGGAGGCAGAGTTATTTTAACTAGTCGAAAAAAGGATGTGGCTTTGCATGGAAAACTCCACTCTGATCCTCTTAACCTTCGATTGCTAAGACTAGAAGAAAGTTGGGAGTTATTAGAGAAAAGGGTATTCGGAGAAGAACATTGCCCTGATGAACTAAAGGAGGTTGGAGAAAAAATAGCCCGAACCTGTGATGGGCTGCCATTGGTACTTGATCTGATCTGTGGAGTTCTTGCACGGAAGGAAAAGAAAGAGGCTTCGTGGCTTGAAGTTCTAAATAACTTGAATTCCTTTATTTTTAAGGATGAAGAGGAAGTGATGAAGGTTGTACAATTAAGTTATGACCATTTACCAGATCACCTTAAGCCTTGCTTGATTTACCTTGCAAGCTATCCAAAGGACAAAGATATAGAAATTTCTGAATTGAAAGCTTTATGGAGTGCCGAAGGACTTGTGGAACAAATTGAGATGAAGAGTGTGGAAGAAGTACTGGAGGTTTATGTGGATGAGTTAATTTCCAGTAGCTTGGTAATAGCTTTCAATGAGAGAGGTTGGGGCCAGAGTTGCAAAATCCATGATCTTGTGCATGATTTTTGTTCCATAAAAGCTAGAAAGGAAAAGTTGTTTGACTTCACAAATTCAAATGCTCCATTGTCGTCTTCCTCTTCTTCTTCTTCTTCTTCTTCTTCTTCTTCAGATTTGATGCCACGTGGAATGACCATTCATTATGATCATCCGGATGAAAATGTTGTCCTGTTCAATCCAGAAAAGAAAAATCCTTATGTTAAACACCTCCTCTCGTTGAAGGTAATCGTGGAAGATGGGAAGGACACTTGTCTTTCCTACAGTTTTCACCTACAACACTTGAGGCTTCTTAAAAGGTTGGAGCTGCGCAACATAAGATTGACAGATTCCTTGCTGAATGAAATAGGCATGCTTTTTCATTTGAGGTGTTTAAACATTTGGACGGAGACAGAAGTTCTCCCTCCATCATTTTCAAACCTATGTAATCTAGAAACTCTGGTGGTGGAAAATTGGGGATCAAGGATGGTAGTATCACCTAGTATTTGGAGTCTAGCAAAGCTACGACGTTTTAACATTGATAGTTGTACTTTCTTTGATTGGGATGATGACGGCGAACCAAAAGTGTTAGAAGAGGACTGGAAGTTAGAGAATTTGAGAATTTTAGATAAGTTCAGGTTTTCCTGTTTGGATGACACAGAGGATATTTTCAAAAGGTTTCCTAATCTTCGAAGCCTTACATGCGAAATTAGCGGACCATGGGATTTTTCAGAGGAGATTTATTTTCCAAGATTGGATGTCCTTAATGAACTTGAAGAAGTCTCCGCATGGTTTCAGTGTCGTAAGTGTTCACATGCACATCAGTGGGATTTTCACTTCCCTTTGAGCTTGAAAGAATTGGACTTGAAGGGGTTTGATCTTTCATCTGATTCACTATCAGGAATTGCGAGACTACCCAACCTTCAAATCCTGCATCTAAGAAACGCAATCATCGAGGGGAAAGAATGGAACATGGAAGAAGTCACCTTCGAGAATCTCAGATCGCTGAAACTGGAATCAGTGTCTTTTTCTGAATGGCAGGTTGGAGAGGAATCCTTTTTCCTCCTCGAGGAATTACATATACGATGGTGTGATGAGCTTATGGAGATCCCGGACAGTTTTGGGGATATTGCTTCATTAAAGTCCATCTACCTGGTTGGCAACCGTCAACTTGTAGATTCAGCCATGAAGGTTAAGAAATATGTTTCAGAAATGACGGGAGAAGACAAGCTCGTGGTAAAGTTGAATGCGGCCATCTTACGTCCTTATGACCAGCCAAATCTCGGTACGTATATACTAACTTATTAACTTCTTATATACATTAAGTTCCTTTTCAGTATATTGTTTTCCTGTTACTTTAACCTGTATAATCTTCTTTGCAGGGCGCGTATAAAGGAAGATCAGCATACGATTTGTAGCACATCAACCTGTTGAGGCTTCAAATGATGGACTGATCCTCAGACTTTTTTGCCTTCTTTCAGCTGTTTCTTTTCCAAACTTCCCTTTTGAATCACTAACTTTTGTTTCCCTGTATGGTATAAAGTGAACCTGTTTTTTGGTAGCTTGTGTTAAAATTTCATGCCTAATATTTGTTGCTCTTTTATAGTTTCAAAAGAAAATGTAGCAAGTTCCAATCTCATCTTCTATTAGCAGATGCTTATTTCAAATATTAACAACAGTTAGATCAATTATTCTGATAATTAGCCTAACTTGAAATAGGTGTGCATATAATGGTAGTCTATAAAAGTAAATAGAAGGGGTATTAAGAGCACTAAAAATGACAACTTGGAAATGAAAATACAGGTACAAGAACAGATTAAATAGACAAAATTAGGGCAATGCATGGATCATCATAATCATCTTGCTATTCCAATATTCACAAGCCAAGTCGGAAGTCCCTAATATAGAACTGAATCAATATTCTTCACAATTAATCGGTCTCGTCAGTGCCAGAAATATATAGTCCTATTAGAAACGTTACAAGAAAAACGCTACAGTATAATTTATCATTTGGTTCAAGATTCCAATCAACACAAAGTTTCAGTATCTGTAGTTTTTATTTTACAGATTTAGACAGGAAGAGGGAACTTAACTGAACAGTAGATTTAACAGTATAGTTTAACCTCTTGACCATTATACTATTTGGCAAGAGCAAGCTTCTGTACTTTTTGCCTCACATACATTACAATTGATACAAGAACCTAACTGAATAATAGATGTGACATAGGCTTTCAAATTCTAACCTTTTAACCAATGGATTACTCGTGCAAGAAGAAGCTTTATCCCTTTTGCCTCACATCATAGCAATATGATTTCAGGTTTTGTTTTGATAAAATCTGTTTTGGATTTGTTTTTTTGGAAAACAATTGTATTTCCAATCTAAGGCTTTTTAATTGTGGTTTTAGGAAACAACCTCGTTTAAAAGGATATCAGTAAAATTTAAAATTGTTGTTGGTGCTTCTAGATTAACTGCTCTCTGGTTAATGTCGATTTAACTGTTGAATTCAAAGTTGATTTTTTCTCCTTCCTCTTACTTACACTCAAATTAAAGGTTGGGTTGGGATATGTATTTCTGGTATATTCTGCTTTTTGTTTTTGGTAAACAGTATATCTGCTGTTAATGTCAATACAAGTTTTGACCAAAAAAACAAAGGAAAAAGAAAAATGAAGAAGAAGAATCCCAAGACAAGTGGAGTCTATACTAGTATAGGCCAGAGAGGTGTATATAATTTTTACAATTGATTACAAAGACTAAGTTGATAATGAGTATTAAGAAGACTTGAGAAGTCAATGAACTGTATTTTAATCTTGGAATTGCCAATCTCTATTTTATTCTTCTTTCTGTTGGTAGCCTTTCAAGTTGTCTTTGACCAATTACTTCAACTCACTCACATATCTTTCTGAATCCCAGCGCTTACTTTTTTCCCCATTCTTCATCCATTTCTCAATCTATTTTAGGAACTTCACGTCAACATGCTGTGATTGGAAAAAATCGAGAATATCAATATTGAAAAATTAACTTTACGTTGGTTTGATTTGATTTATAGATCTAGAAAAATGTCAAAATAATTCCATTCTACATATATCTCATCATTAGGTGAAAAATTAGACACAAGTTTTCTGTTCATGTATGTAGTAATTACTAATTAGTTAGAGTCTTAGAGATATGTCTTGTTGAAGTTAATTTGATTCTATTGATTGACATCTGTATAACTATTGAAGTAGTTAAAATGTTTTGCTGGTGATTTGATGTTAAATGTTTAAACAAATATCAACACAAGCGGAGTATATAATATATTACAGGCCAGCTCTCAAAACAAGGGACATGTATATTATTTTCATAATTGATTACAAAGACTAAGATGATAATGGGTATTAAAAAAGACTTCAGAATTCAATGAGTTATAATTTTATCTTGGAATTCTCAATCTGTATATGATTCTTCTTTCTACTGGTGGCCTCCAAGTTGTCTTTAGTCAATTACTTCAAATTCTCTCACATACCTTTTTTTCTGAATCCCAGTGCTTACTTTCTTCACCTATTTCTCAAACAAGAGGTTCTAACAGCTTAATATTAGTTGGTTTGCTGAAATTTAAGTGGTCAAAAGGAATGATTATGTTGGAAATTTCTTATTTCCTTCTTTCTGGTGCTTTCTGTCTTCTATTTCCAGCGCAGCTTGATTTATTGTACTCTCTTATTCCGTCTGGTGATTCTAATTAGTGTTTTAAACCCGAAAAATTCAAAGGAATTTATCCCCAATACTTGGCCGAGTTCAAGACCGGTGCTGAACATAATTAGGAGGTTTGTCTTCTTATTTGCCTCCTTGAGGTTATGCTTGATCTGTTTAATGTTTTGATTGGGATTTTACGGATCTGTTTGCTTCGATTTGATCATCCTAATTTGTATAGGTCTCAGCAGGTCTTCTGTTTTGTTTTGCAAGATCATATCTTTTTGTTCATTTTTCACTATTTTCGATAGATTTGGCCTTAATTAGCAACACAATGACATAAGATGTTGAAATGCTCTTCTGCAGTGAGTAAATGACCTTCTGCTGATTCACAAACTTGTGCGTCTAGAGAACATTTCCAGCTCCTGATGTTTCTTTTGTCCTGTTTTAATTATTCTGGTTCAGACTATGTGGTTATGGATTCTCTTCATGTACACAGGGTTATTAGTTTAATCATATCTCTGATGCTGAAAAATTCCTGATTTTGTCTCTGTTTGTGGTAGCTATATTTGTTCAATATAATCAAAGGTCATTCTTATATCCAAGAGCTGGAAATAAGTTTATAATCTTATAAACTTCTTTTAAAAATTAATAGTTATGTGGGATAATATGTGTATGATTTAGTGTCCAGACATTTGTGTGATTATGATTGACATTTCTGGTGTTAGGGTCTAATTGCACAGAAAGTTATTATTCATCAAAATAATTGCTCCACACACACCATTCGATGTTTGACCTTGATCAATATTTCGAGGATTTAAAAATTAAGATGAATAAATTATTTTCTTGATAAATACCAACTAACTACAAGATGAAATTTTCTTGATAAATACCAGCTTGACAACAAGTGTTACAAATTGTTTTAGAGAGGGCAATTCAACAAGACAACCATATGCTCAAGCTGAAGTACAGTACGTCCATTGTTTGTGTAGCCCATCCGCTTTGTTCAGTATATCTCCATATTATTTTGGTAATTGGGTTGGGAGATCTATGGTCAATCCACCTTTTTTTTTGTGTCTGGCTGTATGTGCAGTAAATTGTCATCTGCTATATGCTTTATGCTTCTTCTTTCAGATTCTTTTCTTTCTTCTACTTCTTTCTCCTAATAAAGGTTTATGTACTTTTCAGACATCAGATCTTGAGAACTTTAGAGGAAGGGAAGGAAAAGTTACTTTGGCTTGACTAGCGAGAATTACATACATGGAAAAAGGAAAAGAAAATGAAGGAGAAAGAGAGAAAGGGGAAGCAAACAACTCATTGGTATGCCATACAATATTTATACATATTAAAACTAATATGACTTGGATGATTATCCAAGTAATCCTCAAGACAGTATAATGTTATTCATATCTTTTGGAAATTGTTGTTCAAAAGTTCATAATCTGATCATGGCATTTTCTTTGTAGAATATTTACTTTCTATGGCGTAAAATAGTTATTCGGTTGATATCTGGAGTAACATATTTTAGAATATTAACATCATGATGATATTTAATTAATAATTGTTCTTACTCATATGTAGTAAGTAGTACTAACAAATAAGCATACCACCATCTAACAATGATTTTAAAAATTATTGTAAGATGAAATCAGTACTCTTTCGAAAATATTTTTTGTGATAATAAGACTCTCAAAAGCAATATTACTTGCCTAGAACACTGGTAATTTAGAGCCAGTTTGGCTTATTGATTGAGATTAAAGTAGCAGATAAGCATCAAACACTAAAACCGATTTTGTCCCAGTATGAATCGTTTCAAAAGCATTAGGAAATAAGTTCATAACACATTCTTAAACATACATCTTCATGGAAATAAGCTTATTTATTTCTGCCTGGGAGTGAATGCCATATACTATATGCCTTCTGTGTTGATGAATAGCCCAGGACACTGTACGGCACATCTCTAGGAGTGAATTTATCATCCTTCTTCACATTAGTAGGCATATTCTAAACATCCAAAAATTCTCATTTGATTTGTAAATGCATATGATTGAACATAAGGTGACTTCCCTTTTTGAATGGCTGAAGGCAGCCTGTTGATAATATACCTGCAGTAGACACATTTTCACCGAATTTCAATGGACCAGCTGTCTGGAATCTCAATGCTCTAGCAGTAATAAGAATGTACCTATCTCTTCTCTCTACAATTCCGTTTTGCGGAGGAGTGTACATAACATAAACTTTGGTGTATGATCCCTAGAGATTACAATAGGCTATCAACCTATGAATTAAAGAAACTCACAGCTATTATTAGTTCTCAGAGTCTTTTCTAAAGTAGAAAAGAAGTTCCCAACCACATTTAGAAAGCCCTTAAAGCTACTACAACCTCCGCTTCAGAATTCAAAAAGATAGTCCAGGTATACCTTGTCCTTGAGTAATCATACACTAAAGCTTGAAAAAACCGCTTACCATCATTAGGTAGGTACTCTGTATGGCCCCGACACATAACCATGCATAGTCCTCAGTCTGTTGCAGCTGCAGGTTAGGACCAGGCTCCCAGAATATAAGCAATTCACTTGTTTACCATTCCCCTTCACTCTTCTCGAACGACAAATGATCTCTTCCTTTTGAGGAAAACTCTTGCTTGAATTTCTATGAAATGGTTTCAGTGGAAAGAACTAATTGAATTGATGAAACCGAGAAAGATTATTGACTTAGGGAAACTAAGTTCTCAAACCATATTCTTGTTCTCATTTGTACCTTTTTAATAGGGAGAATGCATAAGTACCCCAACCTATCCGAAATCCCAACTACACACTTTTCCTTTTCGGGGGTCCTATTACCCCCTAAACTATTTTAAAACAGAATTGTTACACCCTTGAAAGGCCACAACCACATTATATGTTGATCGTCCAGGTACATTTCATTAGGAATTTTTTTTAATCTTTTCTTATTCTTTCCCTTGTTTTTTGTTTTATTATTCTATTCTTTTTTTCTTTCATTTTCTTTCCGTTCTCTTCCTCCAATTACGTACCTTCTTCCCAAACGTAACCACTCCCTCCCACAAAATTCTTTCCAGATTTTCTTTTTTCTGTCTTTTTCTTTTTTATTTATCAAATTTGAAATTATTGTTTAGTTTGTGGTTATGCAAGAAGAATATAATCATAAATGGTGAGATCTGGTGTTAATACGATGGACCCGCTGATGAAAGTTCTGCAACTTTTGGCCGGAAAAAATGGATTTCAATGGTTGGAAAACTTTCCGGTGAGGGATTTCCTTCACAACCTGGTTATTTTTCTTGCAGATTTTCTACGAGAAGCTTTTATAGCCACACAAATACTCTGGCATGTTTAGCACCACAAGTTTCAAAAGAATTATAGCCACACAAATATTATGGCTTGGTTAGGACTACAAATTTTAAAAGTCTTCACTTCTTTTTTAAACTCCGTGCCAAGTCAAATTGGTTCATATAAATTGGGATGGAGAGATTACAAAGTAAACCAGATTTCTTTAACATGCTTGCTTTGTGATATAAGCTATAACTACAAGCCAAACATTTAGCTTATCCAGTAGGCTATTTTAAAGCAGGCCCTCTGCACTTATGTTAGTTGCCTGGTAATTTAGAGTAAACTTTATCATGGTGAATATGTGGCATTGAAAATTTGATACACATTTGGTCTTTTGGCAGGTGACATCTGCTGTATTCCACAAGGACATTGACAATCTTCTGGATTTCATAGAGAGGCTAAAGAATGGACGAGATCAAATTGTTCTTGATAAAGATGAAATTGAAAATCTGACAATGTGGCTGAAGTTTATGCCGTCATTTTTTCAGCTTTTTTATTTCATTCCCGGGGGTTTTGATGCCGAAATATCTTGCGTATTATTTGAGCTTCATGATCTGGTTGAGTCACTTTTTCATCAGAGTGGAGATGACATGTTGCATAAGTTGACGGATGATGTCGCTCCTTGCCTCCTGAAAAAATTGGAAAGTTGTCTGAGCTCATATCATAATTCTGAACCAAGTGCCACTATGACTGAGGATCAGTTGGTTGAACTTTTGGACGTCCTCCCCGTGTATCTCCATGATCAATCCAAGTTGCTTGCTGAGCTCATTTGCCCATTAAAGACTGAATATGAGGTTCTTCGGAATGTATGTGGTAATTTAAGAGATTTCCATGGGCTAAAAGTAAATAATTACGTTGAGTATGAGACAATTGAGTATGTCTTACCTCAGTTGCAACTTATGGCTGAGAGAGTAAAACACTTCTGTTTTGCCTTTTTGGCTTATCAGTTTGATATGATAGCTGACGTCCCTCAAGTAAAGCTAGCTCATCTGCTTCTGGAGATTGTTCCTGTTCAACTGGAGGCTATGCACATATGTTGTACAAATTTGAAAGCTTCAAAATCAGCAGAAGTTGGACACTTCAATAAGCAGCTCTTAGAAGCCTCTCCAGACATTCTTAGAGAATATCTAATTCATCTACAAGAGCATAGGGTTAATGTTATTACTCTTAGCACTTCAGCTCAAAACATTCATGTCATGATAGAGTTTCTATTGATTATTCTTACAGATGTGTCCAAAGACATTGTTCATCACGACAAACTGTTTGTTTTCTTGTCACGTGTTGTAGCTCTTACCAGGGACATATCCATTCTTGTTCGCAACTCAGAAGAGAACTCAAGGAATGAAGAGAATACGAATGAAACAAGTTGTGCAAGTCTAGATTTGCTGGGAAATGTTGAATTCCTGAAGAAAGATCTCAAAAATGTTTTCTTGAAAGCCCCTGAAGACTCATATCAACTCTGCTTCCCCAAGAGTGATGGATCACTCTTCATGAATCTTCTGCTCTTAAACTTAGATGGTTTGCTCAATTACAATGCTTATGCAGTTGCTTTGATAAAGGAAGAAATTGAGTTGGTGAAAGAATACCTACAGTTCATAAGATTGTTCTTTGGGAATGTTGAGCAAGAATTGAATAGGGATCTTTGGACTCGTGTTCTAGATGTGGCATATGAGGCAGAACATGTCATCAATTCAATTCTTGTCAGAGATCATGGTCTCTTACAGCTTATTTTCTTACTACCTGATACCGTAGAAAAGATCAAGGTTATTAAGAAAGAGGTACAGGAAAACATGAGTCTTATTGTTGTAAACTCTCCCAACAAACCAGTTGAAAGAAAGTCATCAAAAAAGCAAGTTGGGCAAATAATTGTAGGCTTTGAGGAGGAGAAAAACCTGATAATTTCACAGCTTATCAATCGACTAGCAGAGCTAGATGTTATTTCGATCATTGGCATGCCTGGTGCAGGTAAAACTACTCTTGCGCACAGAGTATTCAATGATATGTCAGTTACTAGTCATTTCGATATTCGTGCATGGTGCACAGTCGACCAAGAGTATGACAGCCAAAAGGTGTTGCATAAAATTTTTAATCAAGTCACTGGTTTAGATGCGAAATTTACTGAGGATTTTGATGTTTATGATGAGCTTCGAAAAAAGCTGCACAGTAGGAGGTACCTTATTGTTTTGGATGACTTGTGGGATACTAAAGCATGGGACGAGCTAACAATGCCTTTTCAGGACTTTCAGAAAGGAAGTAGAATTATTTTAACAAGTCGAGAAAAGAAAGTGGCTTTGCATGGAAAACGTCACAGCGATCCTCTTAACCTTCGCTTGCTAAGACAAGAAGAAAGTTGGGAGTTATTAGAGAAAAAGGTATTCGGAGAAGAAAGCTGCCCTGATGAACTAAAGGATGTTGGAGAAGAAATAGCCCTAAAGTGTGAAGGTCTTCCTTTGGCACTTGATCTGATTGGTGGAGTCATTGCGAAGATGGAAAAGAAAGAGGATTTGTGGCTGGAAGTTTTAAATAATTTGAAATCCTTTAAGAATGAAGGAGAGGTGATGGAGGTTATAGAGTTAAGTTATGACCATTTATCGGATCACCTAAAGCCATGCTTGCTCTACCTTGCAAGTTACCCAAAGGACGAAGATATTCAAATCTCACAATTGAAAGACTTATGGAGTGCCGAAGGGTTTGTGGAACAAAATGACATGAAGAGTGTGGAAGAAGTATCGGAGTCTTATGTGGATGAGTTAATTTCTAGTAGCTTGGTAATACTTTTCAATGAGAGAGGTATCAGGGACCCGAGTATCAAAATTCATGATCTTGTGCATGATTTTTGTTCTAGAAAAGCTGAAAAGGAAAAGTTGTTTGGCTTTGTAAGTTCAAGTGATCCATCCTCTTCTTCAGATCTGATGCCACGGGGAATGACCATTCATTATGATCATCCGGATGAAAATGTTGTCCTGTTCAAGCCAGAAAAGAAAAATCCTTATGTTAAACATCTCCTCTCTTTGAAGGTAGACATGGATGAATATGGGAAGCCCAACAAACTTTCCGAAAACTGTCACCTAAGACATTTGAGGCTTCTTAAAAGGTTGGAGCTGCTGCGCATAACTTTGACAGATTCTTTGCTGAATGAAATAGGCATGCTTGTTCATTTGAGGTGCTTAAACATTCGAACAGAGGCAAGAGCTTTCCCTCCATCATTTGCAAACCTCTTGAATCTGGAAACTCTGGTGGTGGATAATGGTCGATCAACAATGGTAATATCACCAAGTATTTGGAGTCTTCCAAAGCTACGACATGTGAGCATGGATAGTTTTTTTCTCTTTGAACCGACCATCGACAAACCAACAGTGTTAGAAGAGGAGTCGAAGTTAGAAAATTTGAGAATATTACATAATCCCACCATTTTCTGTTTGGAAGACAGAAAGGAGATATTCAAAAGGTTTCCCAATCTTCGAAGCCTTAAATTCGGCATTAGCATACCAAGGAATTTCAGATCAGATGCAATTAAAGAGCAGATTTGTTTTCCAAGATTGGATGTCCTTAATGAACTTGAAGAAGTTTCTGCATATTTTGGCTTCAATTGGCACAATGCACATCAGTGGGATTTTCACTTCCCTTCGAGCTTGAAAAATTTGGAGCTGAGAGGGTTTGATCTGACATCCGATTCACTATCAAGAATTGCAAGATTACCCAACCTTCAACAACTATGTCTACACAGCTTAACCATCCAAGGGAAAGAATGGAACGCGGAACAAGTCACCTTTCAGAGTCTCAGATTGCTAAAGTTGGAATGGGTGTCTTTTTCTGAATGGCAGGTTGGAGAGGAATCGTTTCCTGTGCTCGAGGAATTACAATTACGATATTGTACTGAGCTTACGGAGATCCCAGACAGTTTCGGGGATATTACTTCATTGAAGTCTATTACACTAGAAAGCAACCCTCAACTTGAAGATTCAGCACTAAGGATTAAGGAATATATTTCAGAAATGACGGGAGAAGACAAGCTGGAGTTAAAGGAGTCCTTTTAGGTCCTTATCTGCACAAAACTGATTGTCAAGTGTTACTGGGATTTCTGTTTAATTTCTTCTTTTTTTCTTTTTGGTGACTAAACCTGCTAAGAGACAGCAAAATTATCCTAAAAACAAGTATCTTATATGTCCCAAATTTGTTCTATTTCCTTCTTAAAAGTAACATATATAGCTCTGCATGTCACTCTTCTATTAATGTCCCTTGTTGTCACTTTAAAATTCAGAGAATCTCAAATCAGGCTTCTTCCCATGTAGTTTTGAACCGTTTGATGCTTTTTTGAAACGACATATTAACCAATCTTTGATATAAGAATGGTCACATATGTCAAATCAGCATTTTGTACCGTGAGTCCGTGGCATAAATTACGAGAAACAAGCAGATTTTAAATACTCACCTTTTGTCCACTCATTTCTTTAATTGTAGCTGCAAGTTTCTTTGATCATTCGGAAAAACATCCATCTTTTAGATAAATCAGAATAAAGAAAAAGTAAAAATGTTAACAATTTTATCACAAATCCACACAAGATCCTAGTGATGCACTGAGGAGATGCAGAGAGCTACTCAAACACAAAGGGAGTGCTACAGCTAAATTTTGCACATCCATCAATTTGACACCGCTTGATTATATTTCCAACACATGAATATTGGAATAAATATTTTTCTCAGTAGCATAAATCAGTTATACGCTATCTGAGCTTGAAATTCAAATGCTTTGACTAAATGCTCGATGGGATGAAAGTTGCTCCTTCAAATATTTATACATTTCAAGAAATTAATATCGTATATTTGAAAGAGGTTGATGTCCTTATTTCTCTCATGGTACGTCCCTCTTCCGCAGAGGAAAAGTCTCAAGGGAATGTTACTAATGGAACATGTAGGAATAATTGGTCTGTCTTTATTTTTTTTTATCCTTTTTTCAATGGATTGGAGCTTTTCCTCAGTGATTGACCTGGAGAAGAGAGTACATGTCAAGTATGAGCCAGGGATCATGTCTTCTTAGGACTATACTAGATGTACAATACAATTTCCCTAGTAATATTTACGAATTATTATGTAGAATTCATTGGTAGGTAGAATGAGAATTAGGGGGAAAAGGACCACGGAGAATGAATGGAAAGAAATAGAGTTATTCCTCCTTAGTGTGAAAGTACCGATAGATACTATCGTAGAAAAAGAGAGGTGGTATGAATAAATCAATGAAGTGAATTTTTCAAAAACCTGTTCTCACCGTTATACATACTTTTCAACATTCAAGATTACACTTTGATTGGCACTACAGTGATGCCAAACTTCCCTTATGAATCACAATTTTGTTTTCTCAAATGATGTAAAGTGGACCTGCTTCAGTGTTGTTCAGAGCTCTGGAAAATTTTTGGACTAAGCTATTTAGTTATTTATTTTGGAAACTTATACACCTTGTCCTCACATTATTAGCATGTGAAGTAAGATTTGCAAGTGTCACAAACCGGCGGAAGCCATTGCTGGTAGGTAATCTTGAAATATTATGCCTACTATTTTTTGCTCTTCTATACCTTTTAAAAGAAAAATTTAAATTTAAGAGGAATGCGAAACTGACTAAACAGCCACATTACTTTCGTCAAAATAGTACGGGCTAGCCATTTTTCGGACTGGTAATCGAAAAATAGCCAGCGTTTGTGGAGTCATAGAAAAATAGCCACTATTTTGCCGAAATACGAAAAGTTTCATCATAATATGCGGGATTATGGAGCTCATGCGTCTAAACATCCAACATATTATGTTGGAACTCCAGGACACGAAAAGTTCCAGCATAATATGCGGGATTATGGAGCTCCTGCATATAAACTTCATAGCATATTACTATGTTATGTTAGTCCCGCCAATATTGCTGTATTTGTAAATAATAATTCTGGAAATATAAGTTATCGTAATGAAACAGTAATTAATTCGAGCCCACTGAATTCACAGTGTTTCCTTAAGGAATTTAATCCCCTCCTAGTACCCAAGGTTATGGATTATTTCCTCCCAGGATAGAACGAATCACACACTGGTGTAGCGGTACTTCAAACCCCAGTGTTTCAGCGAACACAAAGTTCGGTAGCAAATCACACTTACAGTTGCTTTGTTTGAAGTTAAAACAATGCAGAACAAAGGAGTAGAAACTCAGAAAATCGTATGGAAATGCTGAGAGGAAGAAGTGCAATGTATAGCCAAGGTTGAGCGTTTTCAGTTTTTGTGTCTTTCTTCAACAGCTGCTGCACATATTTATAGCAGTCAGCTTTGAAGATGAACGACCCTCCACCCTCCATGGTGGAGCATGCACTAGCTTATTTGTGGAGCAAGCACTTGGCCATGGTGGGAAGAGCATTCGGGGCGGCTGCTATTGCAGCTGGTGGTAAATACACAGATTGAAACATATCCGTTACAAATGCGGATAATCTTACAATAATATTTACTATTAACAAATAAATTTGGTCCAAAAAATTAATTAATCAATCATTTGATCAAATCCGAATCCGAATCCGAAGCCAAAGCCAAAGCCGAAGTCGAGCCGAGCGAGCGACGACGACGACGGCGCGAGGCTTGCTTTCTTCTTAACTCTTTAAGAGCTACAAGAAGAGTAATTATATATATAAGCACAAAAAATCTTTTCCTCTTCCAATATGGGACAATNTGAACCGTCGATCTTTGGTGTATACCTAGACAACCATAAGTCACACAATCAACCCTTAACCGTCTTTGGTTCTCATTGTTGTATTCGTTTCAGCCATGAACACCGCCTGGTTTCATAAGTGCATAGAGAACTGGCCTTATATAG
>AWOL01S0037669.1:8428-28843 GCA_000715115.1 Nicotiana otophora | reverse complement strand
CTTTAAGTTGGAAGAATTGACTAAGGTTTGACTTTTGAGTAAACGACTTCGGAATAGGGATTTTAAGGTTCCAATAGGTTTGTATGATGATTTCGGACTTGGGCGTAGGTTCGGTTTGAGTATCGGATCACCTGGGAGCATTTCAGCGCTTATTATGGAAAGTTGGCATTTGGAAGGCTTTGGAATTTCTTAAGTTTAGTTTGAGGTGTACTTTGATGTTGTCGATGTCCGTTTGGGATTCCGAGCCTTGGAATAGGTTCATATTATGATTTATGACTTGTGCGCAAAGTTTGGCGTCATTCTAGAATGTTTTGATATGAATCGGACGTGTTCGTCGAAGTTTGAAAGTTTAAAGAAAGGTTTCAATCGTCGATTCGCAGCTTTGATCTTGTTTGGTGTGATTTGAGACCCTGAGTAGGTTCGTGTAGTGTTTTGGGATGTGTTGCTATGTTTGGATGGGGTCCCGGGGGCCTCAGGTTTGAAACAGATTGAAAATTAGATTTGAGGTAATGTTGGAAATTGCTGAAATTTGGTGTCACCGCACCTGCGGTGGTTTGGTCGTAGGTGCGGACACGCAGGTGCAATGGGGGACGTCGCAGAGGCGGAGAAAGCCGGCCAGGAGAAGGGCCACAGGTGCAGAGCTTTGGCCACATCTGTGCAAGTGCAGAAGCAAAACCCTGGGCGCAAAAGCGGGTGAAGGAGAAGGAAAGGAAGAATCTAGTACCTGCGTTGCCGCAGAAGCGGGGAATGTTTCCGCAAGTGCGAGGCTTCGTGTGTGGGGGATTTTCCACAGAAGCAGAGGAGTGGTCGCAAAAGCGACACTGCAGGTGCGACGTTTTGTCCGCAGAAGCGAACTTAACTGGGCTTAGTGGAAACCGCACCTGCGATGGGAATTTCCGCAGGTGCGGAGCAGCAGAAGTCGCTAATGGACCGTAGGTGCGAAGGCAAAATTGATGAGCTTAAAACACACACTTAAATATGCTCGCTAGTTGAATATAGTATAAAATAATTATAACGACCCGACCGGTCGTTTTGAGATCTAGCGCGTCGTTCGGCGGTTTGAGGCCCTGAGCAACTTAACTTCAGGTATTACGACTTGTACGCGTGGTCAGAAATTAATTTCGGGAAGTTCGGAGTTGATTTGGAAAGAAAATTCTCATTTCAGAAGCTTTAAGTTGGAAAGAGTAACTAAGGTGTAATTTTTGAGTAAATGGGCGTATGTTCGGATCGGGTTTTGGATGACCTGGGAGCGTTTCGGCGCCTATTATGAAAGTTGACATTTTGGAAGAATTTCATTAATTTGAGTTGAAGTGCATTTCAATGTTATCAATGTCCGTTTGGGATTTCGAGTCTAGGAATAGATCCGTATGGTGATTCCGGTATTAGGAGAGCATCCGAAAGTGGATTTGGAGGTCCGTAGGTCAATTCGGGGTCATTTGGTTAAAATTAGAAATTTGAAGGTTTTTGGAGAGTTTGACCGGGAGTGGACTTTTTGATATCGGGGTCGGATTCCGATTCCGTAAGTTGGAATAGGCCTGTAATGCCAATTATGACTTGTGTGCAAAATTTGAGGTAAATCAGACGTAATTGGGTAGGTTTCGACATCAATTGTAGGAGTTTGAAGTTCTAAAGTTCATTGACTTTGAATTAGAGGGTGATTCGTAGTTTCAATGTTGTTGGATGTGATTTAAAGTCTCGACTAAGTTCGTAATGTGTTTTGGGACGTGTTGGTGTAATTGGTTGAGGTCCCGAGGGCCTCAGGTGGATTTCGGATGGTTAACGGATCGAGTTTGGACTTGGAAGAAAAGAAGAGGCAGCTGATATCTGGTGTGATCGCACCTGCGCAAAAAGAGCCGCAGGTGCGAGGTCACAGGTGTGAGCCAATGGTCGCAAGGCAGTTTGGGCGAAGTTGAGCAGTGACCGCAGGTGCAAAGGGATGTCCGCACCAGCGAGGTTGCAAATGCGGAGGTGCGTCGCAGGTGCGAGAGTGAGAGAAGAGTCTGGGAGCGCAGGTGCGAGGGTATGTCCGCACCTGCAAAGGCGCAAATGCGAAAGGAAAGGCGTAGGTATGGAGTCATGCTAAGCATAGGGAATGCATAGGTGCGAGGTTTTGGCCGCACTTGCGAGACCGCGGATGCGACGAAGAGGCCGCAAATGCGAAAGTCGGGCTGGGCAGAATGCTTTTAAGCGGGGTTTGGGTTCATTTCACCCATATTTCATTTTGGTTGGGCGATTTTTGGAGCTTTTGAAGAGGGGATTTCATCATATATTATGAGGTAAGTAACTCCCACCTATTTTGAGACAAATACATGGTTTTTATGTGGATTCAAGCATGGAAATTGGGTAGAAATTTGGGATTTGAAGAAAAACCTAGAAATTGGTATTCTTGGATTTTGATCACGAATTTGGGCATGAAATTGAGAATAAATTATATATTTGAGTTCGTAGTGCTATGTGTAATGTTTGTCTTCGAAAACCTTTAGAATCCGGGCACATGGGCCCGAGGGTTGCTTTATCAAGTTTTCCAGCGCAGTTGGAAATTGTTATAAATTGATTAATTATGAGTATTAGAGTACATTTTGAGTGGGTTGCATCTTAATTAACTAGTTTGGCGCGACGTGGGCACAAGGGTTGCTTTATCAATATTTCGAGCGGAGTTGGAAAGTATTATAAATTGAGTAATTAAGAGTATTAGAGTACATTTTGATTGGGTTGCATCTTAATTGACTAGGTTGGAGCGAAGGGCATCGGTTTGAGGTGTTAGAGAGGCTTTGGAGTTGGTTATGGAATTTTGGAGCGAGGTAAGTCTCATGTCTAACTCTTTGAGGGGAAAATTACCCCTAGGTGTGGTATATTGATGTGTGCTACTTGTCGTGGGGGCTACGTACGCGTGAGGTGACGAGAGCCCGTACGTAGCTACATTCATGTTATTGTCTGGGTAGGCTTAGGTTCACATCATGATGTAGTTGCACTATTTGAGCATTTTCTCGCCTAGTAAATTCCTCTGCTTTACATTTCTACTTGAGACTAGACTTGCTATTGTAGAGACTTTACGAGTTCATGATTAGTCACCGAATAACTTTACTCCCCTTGCGGCATGTTTCCCTGATATATATACTTCATTGAAAGGTTTTTGGTTAAAAGAAATTGTAACTCACACGTTTATTCGTGAGTGGGGTAAAAGACCCGTCAAAGCTTTTTATTCTAATGGGATCAGGCCGTTCGCCTCGGTAGGATTATGTATTTCACTCTTATGGGATCGGTCCGTTCGCCGCGGCAGGATTTATGCACCACACTCTCATGGGAGCGGGCCGTTCGCCTCAGCAGTTTAATAGATGGATCTATGGTTCGCGCCGTTCGACTCTCGGCATTTCCTATATCATATCCTCATGGAATTGTGCGTAATATTTGGCAAGAAGCTAGAGTATCTGTAAGTTTTCCCGATTTTGGGTTATGAAAATCAATCTGATGAAATCCACTATATTCATATATATGCTCCGGTTAAGGAGGGAACTTTTAATGGAGAGCTTGAGTTCATCATAAAGAGGGGTATTTGTACCACATGATCTATACTTGTTTATCTCACTTATTTACGCTGCCTCACATTTACTTACCTCTTTACTGTACATGATATTATTGGACCCCTAGTAAGTGTGGATGTCGACCCCTCGTCACTACTCCTCCGGGGTTAGGCAAGATACTTACTGGGTACACGTTGATTACGTATTCATACTACACTTGCCGCACATTTTTATGCAGGTACATATGTGACTAGTGGTCTAGTGAGAGCAGAGGCGTGTATGCATGCGAGGACTTACGTGAGTTGCATTCCATATTACAACCCGCAGCCGACAGAGTCTCCTTCAGAGTATTTATATTTCTCCTGTCCAAATTTGTATTCTGGATAGATGCTGTATTTTATTTTATATTCTTAGATGATGCTCATGCATTTGTGACACTGTGTTTTGTGGTGATTATGGGTTATTCTGTACTGAAATTGTTACAAATATTGTTATTTACTCTAAAAATTCCATCTTTTACTATTTAATTTAAGGAAATATGATTTCAAAAATATTAAAAATGAGAACCAAATCAATCTTTATTTTTAGCTTGCCTGACAGCGGCGTCCGGTGCCATCACGACCTTTAATGGATTTTGGGTTGTGACAACATGGTATCAGAGCACTAGGTTCACTTAGGTCTCACGAGTCATGAGCAAGTCTAGTAGAGTCTTGCGAAGTGGTATAGAGATGTCTGTACTTATCTTCGAGAGGCTACAGGACTGTTAGGAGCTCGTCCCTTCTTGATTTCTCATGGTGTGATTTGATACCTTTGAGGCTTATGCCTTCATTCCCTTCCTATTCAATCTTATGCGACGTGAAGCACTTGTTATAAATTGGGAATCGGGGAATTTTAATGGCACTACAGATGTAGTGCAGGATGTTTCTCTCTGCATATTCGGTTGGGCTAATGTCGTCACCTTATGAAAAGATGTTCTATCATTTCAGCTTAGTTGCTGTATTTCTGATGGTTTTGGGGCTATGCACCAATTGCTATGATGTTCATGAGTTGCTATCGCATAATATTTGTGGAATGGTAGGGCACTTGCCTATGCATCGAGGCAGTGAATAACGTGAAATGAGGTTTTACTCAGTACATTATTCAGGGGTTCAGTATTTTATTACCAGTAGAGGAAAGGTAATCGGACTAAGGATGTTCAGGTTTGGATTGATGGAGTAACGAGACTTGGTATTTTCAAGCGTGGTGGAATCTTCATCCGTGATGTGGTGTCGTCGTCCTTGATTGAATGTGTTAAGTTCGACGGTGTTACGGCCTTCTTCAAATCGCCTTTGGGGCAGAGTATTGTGAACGGTGCCGGGGTAGCGGCTGTTAGAGGTCGCAGTGTGATGTGGTTTAGGATCCAATTGGTGATCCTAATGTTGATGGCTCAAGGAATATGATCTTCGGGGAGGTTTAGAGTTGGCAGCGATCTGTTGGTTCCAGTGCTGCAAAGATGAATTTTTATTTAAGGCAACAACTGGGCGTCGAAGGATGAGGAAGGACATGTGGGAGGTGTCTTGCGGTGGTTAAACTTCTAGAAGGCCAAGTGTAAGAAAACAGAAGTTGAGTATTTCTTAAAGGAGGAGGGTTTGACCAAAGTGGGAGAGTGGCAGAGTATCATTTGGGTTCTGTATCAAGATAGCTACACGCGTTGTGGAAAAATTTAGGGTGATTTTGGGTTCATGGTGAACAGTGACTAAGTCTACGAACTTGATTGGAAATATTGGCCACTATACGGAAGAAGATTGGATACGACGGAAAAGGAGTTGCTTGGTATGAAGAAGGATACAACATGACTTTGGATTTGGAAGGTATTGTCGCACCTTTAGATTATGTCAATGAGGAAGAAGGAGTCTTGGTGGGCTCCAGGGCTATGTAATTGTAGCTTCAAGCTAAGTGGGGGATACCCACCGCCTACGATTAGATTGCATGGTTGTTTACTTAGGAGGTTCCTGGTTATCGGCATATTGGTGGGTTATTACGGCTAGGGAAAGAGAACATCGGTGGTGATTTGAGAAAAGGATTTGAGGAATGTGTGCTATAATTGGCCTTATCCATATTTGTTCAGGCTTTCGGAAGACTCAAGAATTATGCTTTTTGTAGATGTGATGTACAAGAAAGGTGATTCAGCCGGGTGCTTCTTTGAGAGGCATTCATATGCTAACAGAGCCTGATAGTTGATTGTATTCGGGACCAAGTCAGAGTGGGTGACTCTGAACAATGGTTCTAGTAGATTCAAAATTAAAGTGCGGTGCCTAAGGATTTCGAGTTCGTGGTATGGTTAAGTATCAGGCTTTGGCAGTGGATTATGAAAAAGGGGCTTGGAATGTTTTATGTTATCATTGGGTATGCGGTGCAGTATTGAAGGAAGGGAAGAAGTAGCTTCGGATTCGCGAAAGGTCTTACAGAATGGGTGTACCGGTTGGCGATGTTATTGTGCGCTTAAGGAGAACACGAAATGGTTCATGGGTATTGAGACGACGTGGTCTTGGGAAATAAGGTCACTCAGGATGAGTGCGGATTGGGTTCGTTATATGTTGAATGGAGCTATTATTATTCCTAAGGCAAGTCCAGGGTAAATTAGAAGAAGTCGGATCAGTTAGCAATGGTTGAATCGGCATGATGTGGAAATGATCAGGTCCTTCAACGTGTTAAGTTTTACAGGTGGTTGTGGCGGTACATGCGAGTTTTGACGGCTGCCGTAATTTGATTTATTTAGAAGTATTCGGTTATTATGGCCTGTTATGAGTAGATGGATCCCATAAGGGACATGGTGGTTTAGACCACTATGCGGGGTTGTATTTTCTAAGGTTGTAGGAATTCAGTCACGTGTGGCAATGGTTCTCTTGAACTGGGTTAAATGAAAGGTTTCTATATGATGAAGTATGTACCCTATTGGTGGTTCGGGAGTTATGATGAAATTCTTGTACTCTTGCGTATTGGTATGTTAGGTGTAGTGAGCGACATGGGAATTAGAAAGTTGAGGATCAAGGTTGCAGTTGAGGTCGACAGGGATGTCACGAGCTCGGATGAGCAGGGAAGGATTCAGATGTTTAGAGTAAGTTGGTATCGTCTTTAGTGTCACCTGGGATCGGTGTCCTGCATGAGAGGCTTTGTGTACTGATTTGCGGATTTTTGATTGGCCTTATAGCATTAAGGTGGCCGGCAGTATGGAGGTGCAGACTTGTTACCTGGTGCGGAAGGTCGAGGGAGTGCATCCCACGGGAAGATTGTATAAGTGTGACATGTAGTCACCTAATTGATTAAAGATTTAAAACCAAGTATGAAGATTCTGGTACTATCGATAATGTGAGAATTTATGCCTGAATGGCGCTCATTTCATTTGATTGTGGGTTGTGGAAGTTTGTTCCGGATTCGATGGTTGTTCATACGTGTCACGGGAAAATGGTCATTGTGGATCCTTGAGAGGTTATTTGCCCAAGCATGGTATGATCAGGATCGGTTTGACGTCCGTTGATGGGTCCAAATGTGGATGTGTACTCTACACCAGCCTGGATGTGTTTATTCAGCATAGCATTCCTTATGGAAGAGTATTCAGACATGGGGTGTTAATTTCGTTGCCGACTATTTCATGTAATACCTTATTGTGCCATGTGGGTTGTGAGACGGCTTGATTATTAGTACAATGTGTTGAGGTCCCGTGTAGTGGCAGTATTATGTGAGTAGGATGGCTCTCGAGATGCAAATCATATATCGCACCTTAGTCGTGCTTGAGTTTTATAGCATATGACGCTACCCATCTCCCCAGGATTTGTATTATGCACTTGGTGTGCTTATGGTTGATATTCGGGCATTTCATGAGTATAAGTGTTTCTGCTCGATGTGTGTTTTCTTTAGATTATTATGGTTGGATCGAGTGGCATGCCACCACAGGTATCATGGTTGGATTAGGTTGCACGCCGTAATGGTATCATGTGTTGATCGGGTTGCACACCGCAACAATATATAATTGAGTACAGTTTCCCATAGCTATTATTGTGTGTTTTGCTTCTCGCTTCCTGAGGAAGGTTCATAACATCTTTTTCGTTGTTTAAATTAGTTACGTGGGTTGAGTAGCTCTTTCTAGAGTTCGTTTTCCTTATGTATCACATTCGAGTTTGTAGCTTGTTGGCACATTGTGGCATCATGTGAGATTTTTGGCAGTATTTGAGGTGGTTTATTGCTTGAGCAGCCTATACTGGGTGAGAAGAGATTATTGGACCTGGGATTAGTGCGATCAGATTTATATGAAGCATATTACAAAGCAAATATCATTATTTGGTTCATAGTTAGGTAATGGCTCTTGTCAAGAGGAGAAAAAGTCAATGACTTGTTGACTCGATAGTTGGTCATGAATGTTTACACATCTCTTCTGTCGTGACTGCATTGAAAGAATTGGAACAGGACTTATATGTGTCTTGATGTATGTTGTGGGCATCAGATTCATGAAATTTTGGCTATTGTTATCGGAGGATATTACTTTGGTCATGTGACTTATGCGGTGCATGGTGTGAATTCAGCATAGGTATGCAATCTGGTATTGGTGCATCGTGTAGTGATGGATACGATGTTTGTATGTTGGAGACATGCCTAGTAGAGAATTCCGGATGTTGGAATTTGTCTCTAAGGCTTATTTGACTAAATAAAAGGGAGGATCTTCAGACTGGCTCAAGCTAATGTGCTCAACTGGGTTGTAGTAGCACGGTTAGGTGCACGAGGTGCTAAAATATAATTTTGGACAACTCCGAAACAGTTCTTAGCACGTTCGAGGACGAACGTATGTTTAAGTGGGAGAGAATGTAATGACCTGACGGGTCTTTTTGAGATCTAGCACATCGTTTGGTAGTTTGAGGCCTTGAGCAGCTTCACTTCAGGTATTACGACCTGTACGCATGGTCGGATTTGAATTTCGGGAAGTTCAGAGTTGATTTGGAAAGAAAATTCTAATTTCGGAAGCTTTAAGTTGGAAGAATTGACTAACGTTTGACTTTTGAGTACATGACTTCGGAATAGGGATTTGAAGGCTCCAATAGGTTCGTATAATGATTTCGGACTTGGGCGTAGGTTCGGGTTGAGTATCGGATCACCCGGGAGCATTTCAGCGCTTATTGTGGAAAGTTGGCATTTAGAAGGCTTTGGAATTTTGTAAGTTTTGTTTGAGGTGTACTTTGGTGTTGTCGATGTCTGTTTGGGATTCCGAGCCTTGGAATAGGTTCATATTGTGATTTATGACTTGTGCGTAAAGTTTGGCGTCATTCCGGAATGTTTTGATATGAATCGGACGTGTTCGTCAAAGTTTGAAAGTTTAAAGAAAGGTTTCAATCGTCGATTTGCAACTTTGATCTTGTTTGGTGTGATTTGAGACCCTGAGTAGTTTGTGTCATGTTTTGGGATGTGTTTCTATGTTTGGATGGGGTCCTGGGGGCCTCGGGTTTGAAACGGATTGAAATTTGGATTTGAGGTAATGTTGGAAACTGCTGAAATCTGGTGTCACCGCACCTACGGTGGTTTAGTCGCATGTGCGATGGGGGACGTCGCAGAAGCGGAGAAAGCCGGCCAGGAGAAGGGCCGCAGGTGCGAAGCTTTGGCCGCATCTGCGCAAGTGCAGAAGCGAAACCCTGGGTGCAGAAGCGGGTGAAGGAGCAGGAGAGGAATAATCTAGCACCTGCGATGCCGCAGAAGCGGGGAATATTTCCGCAGGTGCGAGGTTTCGTGTGTGGGGGATTTTCCGCAGAAGCAGAGGAGTGGTCGCAAAAGAGATACCGTAGGTGCAGCGTTTTGTCTACAAAAGCGGACTTAGTGGAAACCGCACCTGCGATGGGAATTTCCGCAGGTGCGGAGCCGCAGAAACGGCTAATGGACCGCAGGTGCGAAGGCAAAATTGACGATCTTAAAACACACACTTAAATATGCTCACTAGTGGAATATAGTATAGAAAAATTATAATGACCCGACCGGTCGTTTTGAGCTCTAGCTCGTCGTTCGGTGGTTTGAGGCCCTGAGCAGCTTCACTTCAGGTATTACGACTTGTACGCGTGGTCGGAATTTAATTGCGGGATGTTTGGAGTTGATGTGGAAAGAAAATTCTCATTTCGGAAGCTTTAAGTTGGAAAGAGTGACTAAGGTGTGATTTTTGAGTAAATGACCTCAGAATCGGGATTTGAAGGTTCCAACAGGTTCGTAAGATGGTTTTAGACTTGGGTGTATGTTCGAATTGAGTTTTGGATGATCCGGGAGCGATTCGGCGCCTATTATGGAAGTTGGCATTTTGGAAGAATTGCATTAATTTGAGTTGATGTGCATTTCAATGTTATCAATGTCCGTTTGGGATTTTGAGTCTAGAATAGCTCTGTATGGTGATTCCGGTATTGGGAGCGCGTCCGGAAGTGGATTTGGAGGTCCATAGGTCATTTCGGGGTCATTTGGTGAAAGTTAGAAATTTGAAGGTTTTTGGAGACTTTGACCGGGAGTGGACTTTTTGATATTGGGGTCGGATTCCGATTCCGGAAGTTGGAATAGGTTTGTAATGCCAATTATGACCTGTGTGAAAACTTTGAGATAAATCGGACGTGATTTGGTAGGTTTCGGCATCAATTGTAGGAGTTTGAAGTTCTAAAGTTCATTGAGTTTGAATTGGAGGGTGATTCGTAGTTCGATGTTGTTGGATGTGATTTAAAGGCTCGACTAAGTTTGTAATGTGTTTTGGGATGTGTTGGTATAATTTGTTGAGGTCCCGAGGGCCTCAGGTGGATTCCGGATGGTTAACGGATCGAGTTTGGACTTGGAAGCAAAGATGAGGCAGCTGATATCTGGTGTGATCACACCTGATCAAAAAGGGCCGCAGGTGCGAGCCAATGGTCGTAGGTGTGGTTTGGGCGAAGCTGGGTAGTGACCGCATGTGTGAAAGGTTGTCCGAACCTGCGAGGTTGCAGATGCGGAGGTGCGTCTTAGGTGCGAGAGTGAGAGAAGAGTCTGGGAGCGCAGGTGCGAGGGTATGTCCGCACCTGCGAAGGCGCATATGCGAAAGGAAAGGCACAGGTGCGGAGTCATGCTAGGCAGAGGGAATGTGCAGGTGCGAGGTTTTGGCCGTACCTGCGAGACCGCAGATGCGACGAAGAGGCCGCAGGTGCAAAAGTCGGGCTGGGCAGAATGCTTTTAAGCGGGGTTTGGGTTCATTTCACCTATTTTTCATTTTGGTTGGGCGAGTTTTAGAGCTTTTGAATAGGGGATTTCATCATCAATTATGAGGTAAGTAACTCCCACCTATTTTGAGTCAAATACACAGTTTTTATGTGGATTCAAGCATGGCAATTTGGTAGAAATTTGGGATTTTGAAGAAAAACCTAGAAATTGGTATTCTTGGATTTTGATCACGAATTTGGGCATGAAATTGAGAATAAATTATATATTTGAGTTCGCAGTGCTATTTGTCTTCGAAAATTTCGGAATCCGGGCACGTGGGCACAAGGGTTGCTTTATCAATATTTCGAGCGGAGTTGGAAATTCTTATAAATTGAGTAATTAAGAGTATTAGAGTACATTTTGATTGGGTTGCATCTTAATTGACTAGGTTGGAGCGACGGGCATCGGTTTGAGGTGTTAGAGAGGCTTTGGAGCCGGTTATGGAATTTTGGAGCGAGGTAAGTCTCCTGTCTAACTCTTTGAGGGGAAAATTACCCTTAGGTGTGGTATATTGATGTGCGCTACTTGTCGTGGGGGCTACGTACGCGTGAGGTGACGAGAGCCCGTACGTAGCTACATTCATGTTATTGTCTGGGTAGGCTTAGGTTCACATCATGATGTAGTTGCACTATTTGAGCATTTTCTCGCCTAGTAAATTCCTCTGCTTTACATTTCTACTTGAGACTAGACTTGCTATTGTAGAGACTTCACGAGTTCATGATTAGTCACCGAATAACTTTACTCCCCTTGCGGCATGTTTCCATGATATATATACTTCATTGAAAGGTTTTTGGTTAAAAGAAATTGTAACTCACACGTTTATTCGTGAGTGGGGTAAAAGACCCGTCAAAGCTTCTTATTCTAATGGGATCAGGCCGTTCGCCTCGGTAGGATTATGTATTTCACTCTTATGGGATCGGTCCGTTCGCCGCGGCAGGATTTATGCACCACACTCTCATGGGAGCGGGCCGTTCGCCTCGGCAGTTTAATAGATGGATCTATGGTTCGCGCCGTTCGACCCTCGGTAGTGCACAATTTAAATTTTATGTTGGAGCGGGCAGTACGCCTCGTCATTTCCTATATCATATCCTCATAGAATCGTGCATAATATTTGGCAAGAAGCCAGAGTATCTGTAAGTTTTCCCGATTTGGGTTATGAAAATCTATCTGATGTGATCCGCTATATTCATATATATGCTCCGGTTAAGGAGGGAATTTCTAATGGAGAGCTTGAGTTCCTCGTAAAGAGGGGTATTTGTACCACATGATCTATACTTGTTTATCTCACTTATTTATGCTGCCTCACATTTACTTACCTATTTACTGTACATGATATTATTGGACGACTAGTAAGTGTCGATGTTGACCCCTTGTCACTACTCCTCAGGGGTTAGGCAAGATACTTACTGGGTACACGTTGATTACGTACTCATACTACACTTGCTGCACATTTTTGTGCAGGTACATATGTGACTAGTGGTCTGGTGAGAGCAGAGGCGTGTATGCATGCGGGGACTTACGTGAGCTGCATTCTTTATTACGACCCGCAACCGACAGAGTCTCCTTCAGAGTATAGATATTTCTCCTGTCCAAATTTATATTCTGAACAGATGCTGTATTTTATTTTATATTCTTAGTTGATGCTCATGCACTTATGACACCGGGTTTTGGCATGATTATGGGTTATTCTGTACTGAAATTTGTTTAAAATATTATTATTTACTTTGAAAATTCCATATTTTACTATTTAATGTAAGGAAATATGATTTCAAAAATATTAAAAATGAGAACCAAATCAATATTTATTTTTGGCTTGCCTGACAGCGGCGTCCGGCGCCATCACGACCTTTAATGGATTTGGGTTGTGACAAAAATTATCCTCCTAACTAGGTCTAACAAAAATTATCCTCCTAAATTAGTAGATTGATCTTTAGAAGAACTTCTTTCGATTATCCTCCTAACTAGGTCTAACAATAATTCAACTAGCCTCTTTTGATTACTAAGAAGAATCAATGAATTTAACCAACAAGATAATTCAAAACATCACAAGTTATGCCTCTTTCGATTACATGAACATGTGAAAATCAATGCAACAATTAAAACACCCAAAACAATTCAATACATAAAAACTAGAGTTAATATCCCCAAACAATTCTCAATACACCAAATCCATCAATCCCTAAAGAGAACTACTCCATAGATATGGAGTAATTTATCACAAATAAGTTTAAGTTAAAGGAAAACATACAATGATCCAAACTCTTGTCGTGAGTGAAGATTGAATGATGAAATCCCTTGTGCTCTTGCTTCTCCCAATTTTCCTTAGCCTCCTTAGGTCTTAGATGTGTCAAAAGTTCCAAAAATACCGTTTTTCCATGTATATATACCAAGTAGGGTCGGGCCCAAACGAACACACCTTTTCCTACGTGAAATAGGGCTCTTTCCGGAATAGGACGTCACGACCGCGCACCTGGGAGGGTGCTCGCGCATATGGCCGCACACTTTGGATGGTGTTCTGCCTCACATGCGTGCCTAGTGCACGCTCGCGCACCTGGGTGACGTCCTGCTCGTTTCTTCATTTCTCTAATTGAATGCACAATTGTCCGTTGATCCCCAAACTCGATCCCAACTTAATCCTTGAGATTTTACTTAGCTTCAAAGCTCCAGAATAGCTTGAATTCTTTCCATAACATCTACATAGCTCGCGATTACTCCTACAAGGCATAAAACACACAATTAGTGTAAAACACTAGCTATTTATGCTCAAACTCAATTAAAGTACAGTAAATTAGAGTGTGACAAGCAACTAAAACACGCAATTATAGCCTACCATCATCGGGATGGGCAATGCGTTCTTTTAAAATGGGGGTTTGGCTCAATTCCACTTTATTTCGTCGATGAGAGCCGATTTTGGAGTGCCATCTTCATCATCTATTATAGGGTAAGTTATTTCTTCACATTATGAGTTAAATACATGGTTTATATATGGATTTAAGCATGAGAATTTATAGAAATTTGGAAATTTGGTGGAAAACCTAAAACTTGGTATTTTTGAATTTTGACCACGATTTTGGAAATGGAATTAGGATTAAATTATATATTTGAGTTCGTGGTGTTATGGGTAGAGTTTATCTTCAAACATTTTCGGAATCCGGGCACGTGGGCCCGAGGGTTGATTATTGACTTTTAGAGCGAAGTTGGGGATTTTTATGAATTGATTAATTATAAGCATTGGAGTATATTTTGATTGAGTTGCACATTGTTTGACTAGTTACGGATCATTTGGCTTTGAGTTGAGGCGTTAGATAGGCGTTGGAGCCGGTCATGGAATTGAGGAGCGTGGTAAGTCTCCTGTCTAACCTTGTAAGAGGAAAATTACCCCTAGGTGATATTTATTATTATGTGCAACTAGTTGTGGGTGCTATGTACGCATGAGGTGACGAGAGTCTGTACGTAGCTAAAACATGTTTATGTCCGGGTAGACTTAGGACTTTATCATGTAATAACTGAATTATTTGAACTAGTTCTTCCGGATTAATTAATTAAAGTTATAACTGAATTTGATTTAGAAATAAATATATGTATAATAGGCCGAGACTTAACACTTTGAGTTGTGGGCGAGTTATTTGAGAAACGGAAAAGATTATATTCGTTCTGTGCTCATGTACTGTATTGTAAACACGTATCTCGTAATTCGGTAACTTCCTTCCTTTCTTGTGGAGCCGTCCGAACGCCTCGGCAGTATAATAGATGCATCTATGGTGCGTGCCGCTCGACCCTTGGTAGTGTACACATTATTCTGGATTCGGGCTGAACGATCTCGGCAGAATCGTACGTTATATCACTAGTAGTCCGAATGTTCACAAGATAAACCTTCCACCGATGCCCGACATTTTTATGGTATTCCTTATTTATTTAATATTGACATTTGGCATTTCCTGAGCTATTAAGGTAGAATACAAGATTGAGAAATTTATACTTTAAAAGAAATATTTGTAAGATTATGAAATTTATAGATTTACCCCACTATTGCTGTGCACTTCATATCTGTTATGAATTATTATATTATTTTATTTGACCTCTAGTAAGTGTTGATGTCGACCCCTCGTCATTACTTCTCCGGGGTTAGGCTAGATACTTACTGGGTACGCGTAGATTTATGTACTCATGCTGCATTATGCACTAAATGTGCAGGATTTGATAGGTTCATTTGATGATCATCTTGGCGTGTAGGCGTATCTATTGAAGAGACTTTACGTAAGCTGAAATTCAGGCTACGCATCGCAGTCCACCGAGTCTCCATCGTACTATTTATTTTATCATGTCTTATTTACATTCTGGACAGATGTTGTATTATTATTGTACTCCTTAGAAAATGCCCATGCACTTGTGACACCGAGTTTTTGGGGGTTATACTAGTTGATGCTTAGGGTTTCATACATTATTATCGCCTTTCATTTCTTTTATAAATTACAAATGTTGTACGTTCCCGTGCCTTGGAAGTGTAAATCTCCTTTTCTTATTAAAATTTGTGATTTCGACAGTAATAAATTGAGCAATCAATTTGGTAAATCACAATTGGCTTTCCTGACGGCAGCGTTAGGCGCCATCACGACCTATAGTAGATTTTGGGTCGTGACACAAGTACTACTATGTCACGACCCGTAGTTCCCACCCTCAGGACCGTGATGGCGTCTAACATTTCACTTGCTAGGTAAGTCAACATTAGCTATATCTATTAACCATTTTTAACAATTCAAATTAAATGACAACAATGAAACTGAATAGTTTGAAAATAAGGTGAATAAACTAACAAGCGACAAAATCCAAATACAAATCACAAAAGTGATGTCACGAATACATGAGCATCTAGAGTACTACAAATAATAGTCTGAATAAAATAACGTAACTGTATGAATCAAAATAAACAACTAAGATGATATAGAAGGGGACTTCATGGCTGCGAACACCGTATAACTATACCTCAAGTCTCCACTGATAGCTAGATCCGAGCAAACCTCACTCAGCATTGTTGGGACCAACTCCAGTATCTGCACAAGAAGTTCAGAGTATAGTATGAATAGAACCGATCCCATGTACTCTGTAAGTGCCGAGCCTAATCTCGACGAATTAGTGACGAGGCTAAGACTAGTCACTTACAACAACCTGTACTCAATAATAATTATAACAATAAATATAGAAATGGAACTAAAGTAGTTAACTCATAACAATAAACTCAAAACCAACTACCAGAGAGTCCAAAAATACAAGTCTTATGAACTCATCTCAAATACCGAAGGAAATCCAACAGTCACAAACAAATCCAATTTATGCGATCCGTTATTGTAACGACCCAATAGGTAATTTTGAGGATTAATATCCCGTTCGGAGGCTTCAGGTCTCGAGCAGATTTGTATTATGTGTTATGACGTGCGTGCGTGGCCGAGTTCGGATTTTGGATAATTCAGGGTTGATTTGGAAGAAGGATTCTTGTTTTAGAAGCTTAAGCGGTAAGAGTTGATCGGAGTCTTGACTTTTATGTAGATGACTCCAAAATGGCATTTAGTTCATTCCAATAGCTTCGTATGGTGATATTAGACTTAGGCGAGCATCCAGATTTGGATTTGGAGGTCCGTAGAGTAATTTGAAGCATTTTGGCAAAAATTGGAAAGTTGAAGTTTTTAGAAGGTTAAGAGGTTTGACCGAGAGTTGACTTTGGTGATATCGGGGTCGGATTTCAATTCCTAGAGTTGGATTAGCTCTGTTATGTCATTTGGGACTTGTATGCAAAATGTGATGTCATTCCGGGTTGATTTGATATGTTTCGGCACGAGTTTTGGAAGTTAAAAGATTTGAAAGTTCATAAGTTCGATTCGTGGTGTGATTCGTAGTTTCAACATTGTTTGATGTGATTTGAGACCTCGAGCGGGTCTGTGGTATGCTATGGAACTTGTTGGTATATTTCGATGGGGTCCCGAGGGCCTCGGGCGTGTTTCAGATCGGCTACGGGCCATTTTCTCATGCTTTGGATGGCTGTTCTGATATCTGGTGTCCCCTTATACGCGATCGCGAAGTTCATTCCGCGTTCGCGTAGGCCGTTTTGGTAGCTGAGTCTTTTCTTCTTCGCGTTCGCATAATTCTGCCTGCGATCGCGTGCGAGTGTATGCTCCTTCATCGCGTTCGCTTTCACAGTTCCATGTTCGCGTAGCACAACTCAGCAGTTGGTATATTTTCTCTTTCGCGAATGCACGTTCTGGTTGATCGCGTAGTACATTTCTTGGGGGCATCAGTTGTTCCTTTATTCGTGATCGCATGAGTTCATCCACGATCGCGTAGTATATTTTTGGGGCAGTAGTTATTTTCTTCTTCGCGATCTCATTATTTCTTCTGCGATCGCGATGTGCAAATGCTTGGGGAGCAGAATATATTTTTTAAAATCGTGGGTTTTGTCCTTTTTTCATCTTTTGAGTTAGAGACCTCAGATTTGAGAGATTTTGAGGGGTTCTACACGTGGTTGTTTGGGGTAAATGATCTTTACCCGGTTTTGATTTTATTTCATGGTTTTATCTTTGTTTTCATCATTAAATTAGAGAATTTAGTTGGAAATTTGTAAAATCTATCAAAAGTGTAAAATGATGATTTGAACGACGAATTTATATCGAAAGTTGATAATTTTGGTATGGTTGAACTCGTATCGGAATGGGTGTTCGAGTTTTGTGAATTTTATCGAGTTTCGAGGTGCGGGGCCGGGGGTTGACTTTTTAGTTCTTGTTAAAGATTGAAGCTTTATTATTCGAAATTGTTTCCTATGAGTTTTATTTATGATTGGAAGTTATTTGGCTAGATTTGAACCGTCCGAAGGTTGTTTCACTCGAGAAGGTCATTTTAGTGTAACGGTCTAGCTTCCTTGAGGTAAGTATCTTGGCTAACTTTGTGTGGGGGAACTACCCCTTAGGATTTGAGTCATTTGCGCTAATTGTGTCATGTGGAGGCTGTGTACACGAGGTGACGAGTATGAGCTCAGGCTTATTTGTGGAAATTTGACCGTTTAGGACTCTTAGGTTCTTGTGTCCATTAAATATGAAGTTGTTTTGTCACGTTAGATTTTCCATTTACTAAATTCACCCTTACGTGTCTTATTTGGAATTAATTGCTTCATGTTTTACCCTTATTGCCGATTAAACTCTTATGTGCCTTAACTAAGGTTGTTGCCTCTTTTATTGCCATGCTATCCTTTCCGTAATTGTTTATCCTTGATTGAAGTTATTATTATCTTTTACATAATCTACTTATCCTTAATCGAATTTGTTGTATCTCTTCCGTAATTGCTTAACCCTAAATGAAGTTTTGTTATCCCTTATCATTGTTGACTTATCCTTAATTGGAATCATTGATTCATGTTATCCCTCTTATCGTTGAATTGTACATTTATGGAATCATTGCTACACATTATCTCTTCCTTGTTGAGCTATTCTTGTTGAAACCATTACTCTCTGTTGTGTCTTTCATTGTGAGCTTGTTCTTCCGTTTCATTATGTTTTGAAGTTCCTGAGTTGATTTACTTATCGTATTCTTGTATTATTATCATTGTTGTTGTTGTATTCAGTGTTGTTGAACCGAGGTCTATGCGTGGTTGAGATATTAAAATTGTTTTGAGGAAATGTTGTGGCATAAGGGCACATATTATGAAAGTCATTTATCTGAGTTGTTATGTTTTGGCATACGTGTTATTGTTGAGATAATTGTTATGTTGTTTGCATGAGGTTTCTGCTGTGCCGTTGTTATTGTGTTTGCACGAGGTTTCTGATGTGCTGTTGTTATTGTGTTGCATGAGGTTTATGTCGTGTTGTTGTTGTTGTTATTGATACGCATGCAGCGGTATGAGGTTTGGGTATTGAAACGCATGCGGTAAGATAAGGTAGGTTTGAATCGCGTGGCTAATAGGGGAACTACTAGAAGCCATGCGGTGTGATAAGGTGGGCTACAACGCAGGATGCTATTTCGAGAAAATAATTATTTTCAAAAACTAAATATAAAGGTTCCCGCAGTGATATAAAGAAAGTTTGCGATTCATTTTATGATTTGAGACTACGAGGCGGTACCTCGGTAGGGTTCTTGTTGTTATTTCCCCATTCTTTTGTACTTGTCTTTGATTGTTGTCTCCTTAGCATACTATTAATTGTCGTCCTGCGTGTTGCACTATTTGCTTAGTACTATGTAGCTAATCTTTTTGTGCTAGTCGTTGCTTCAAACTTCATTACTGCCTTTATTACACTGTACATTGTGTGGTGATCGTTTATTATGTGTCATTCATTGTCTCTGCTCTTATTTGTTGAATTGAATTGTGGTAGAATACTTGCACAAGCATACACGTAGTTAAATCACCCATATCGGTTTTAGAAGATTAATCCTGACGTCATTGACCATTATACGTACTCTTTTCTACTTGCCTTATGTGTGAGGATTGTCTATTGGCACGTGAGCCGTCCGTGCAGTTATGAGTTGTAATGTGGGCACAAGATGCCAAGTGATTAGGGTTCATTAATTGGGACCAGTGAGCTATGATTATGAGGTTCGGTACCTCGTGGAAATGCTTGAACAAATCTGGTGTGAAAGTGGTTGTTCTTATTGAGTTGTTGTTGGTTTTCCTTTTGTGATGACCCAAAAGGTCATCTTATATTATAGAACTTGAATTTGCGCTCTTAAGCCTTAAAAATCTCATTTTGTACCCTTCTCGATTTGCATGCGCAGTACGGGCATGTTTCCGAAAAACTTTTATGTTGAAAATTGATGAAAATAAGAATTTATGCCTTAAAAGTTGATTTTAGTTGACTTCGGTCAAAATTTTGGTAAACGGGCTCGGATCCGTGCTCTGACGGTTCCGGTAGGTCCGTATCAAATTATGGGACCTGGGCGTATGCCCGAAATCGAATTCGGAGGTCCCTAGCTTGAGTTATGAATTTTTGATGAAACTTTAAAGTTTGAAAATTATTTATTTTTAAGAATTGATTGATATTTGGCATTGTTAGTATCGGGTCCGTATTTTGGTTCTGGAGCCCTGTACAAGTTCATTATGATATTTAAGACTTATATGTGAAATTTGGTGAGAAACAGAGTTGATTTAACGTGATTTAGATGTCCAGTTGAGAAAATAGAAATTTTAAAGTGTTCTTGAGAATTTTATTTTATTTGGTGCTACATTCGTAGTTCTTGGTGTTATTTTGGCAATTTGATCGCACGAGCAAGTTCCTATGATATTTTTAGACTTGCGTGCATGCTTGGTTTGGAGCCCCGAGGGCTCGGGTGCCATTCGGGCGATGCGCGAGTTGAGTTCAAACCTCAACAAGGCTACTGGTGCACCAAATCTGGTGTGCCCGCACCTGCGAGCCTTTGGTCGCAGGTGCGAGTGATAGCCCCTCAGGTGCGACCTAGGCCTGGACTTTATTATTCCGCAGATGCGAACTTCTCTCCGCAGGAGCGGGACCGTAGAAGCGGAACCCTTTCCGCAGGTGCGGCCCCAGTTGGCCCAGTCCTTTTTCGCAGAAGCGCATGTCCTGTCCGCACGTGCGGATGCGCAGGTGCGATCAAAGCACCGCAGGTGCAAAGGTCGCTGGGCAGTGAGTTCATTTAATTTGGACTCCAGCCATTTTTCTTCTCGTTTTCAAAAGGATAG
>AWOL01S0037666.1:3769-28662 GCA_000715115.1 Nicotiana otophora | reverse complement strand
ACATGTTTAGGAATCACCTATGTAAGTGTGAAGTGTTAGCCGCTTCAAGGAGAATTTTGTAAGACCAATTCTCTACGCACTTATTAAACCAGGTGGTGTTCATGGCTAAAACGAACACAACAATGAGAGCCAAAGACGGTTAAGGGTCGGTTGTGTGACTTATGGTTGTCTAGGTATACACCAAAGTTCGACGGTTCAAAGATATCAAATCTACCGATTGACCGAGTATATCCGACATAAGTTCACTACGGAAAGTTCAAAGGGAAACCTACATATCCTGATACAATTAATCCTTGCTTGCGAATCACACAGTTTTTCATGCATATTTTCGTGATATAGCCATTCCCCATTCATGTGGGGAATTTTTGGGTTTTTTAAGCTTAAATGTAGCTTAAAAGAGGGTGAATGGGAAATAGAGGGAAATTGAAAATATTTGAGTTTCCCTCCTTGACAAAGGGATATTGTCCCATATTGGAAGAGGAAGAGATTTTGATGGGTATATATACAATTGCACTTCTTCTAGCTCTTAAAGAGTTAAGAAGAAGGCAAGCCTCGCGCCGTCGTCGTCGCTCGCTCGCTCGGCTTCGGCTACGGCTTCGGCTTCGGCTTCGGTCAAATGATCGATTGATAGTATATGCCCTTCACTTTTTGTAAAAGACATTTACAAAACAGTTTGCACCTCTTCAGAAGAACAGTTTGTACTTCTTCAAATCTGAAGAGTTGAAGAACAGTTTGCACCCCTTCAGATTTGAAGAAACAGTTAGCACCTCTTCGAATTTGAAGAGTTGCACCTCTTCAGGTTGAGCTCAACATTGGCTATAAATACCAGTCCATTCTCTCAGATTTTCCATACGAATTTCTGACTTCTCCTCCTTTCTTCTGCATTGTTTTAACTACAAACAAAGCATCAGTAAGTGTGATTTGCTACCGATTTTGTGTTCGCTGAAACATTGGTGTTTGAAGTATCGTTGCACCAGTGTGTAATTCGTTCTATCCTGGGAGAAAATAATCCACAACCTTGGGTACTAGGAGGGGATTAAATTCCTTAAGGAAACACTGTGAATTTAGTGGACTCGGATTAAATTTTGTTTCTTTTACATTTATGTTATTTATCTTCTCCATAATTGTTTTACAAATACAGAAGAACAACAATGATTTCATGTGGAAAACCACAGTATTCTCACTCATGTCTTTAGTCACTGAAACAGTAGCAAATATGCATATGAAACCATAACAATTAATTGCAGTTCAAATGCTATATTATAATAACTCCACAAACTATTTATCAGGATAGTTTCCTTCCCTAAAATAATCACTATACTATAAACACATATATAAATATTTTAGCAATATGTAAATGATGGAAAAATCAGCAAGGTGGCATGTCCTGAGGAGGCGAGAAAATGCGTTCTTTTGGCCTGTGTCCATTTTTCACTATAAACACTGTCTGCATCCCCCATGTAAGATGACGCTCAATATGACAATGCATAATCCAAACTCCTAAAATAATAAAAAACAAAAAACAAAGGGTTAACATAATAAGTTCCACAATGAATAAAAGGATTTAACATTTTAACTTATCTACAGTACTGGTTGTGTAAATAACTTGGACATTATCAGTGTCATGTTCTAAATATTATCTACCTTATTTTCAAGGAAACTAGTTTCACTTATTATAAACAGTTAGTTAAGCCTGTGGTTATATTTTAGGTGACCTGATATCATAAAAATAAACTCTAAATAAAAATAATTATGCAAGTATGCGTTATGAGGAAGACTTACCCGGGTTATCTGCCCTGAATCTAATGGCAATCCAACCATTTCTAGGGATAGCAACGGTGTTTCTTCGAGGAGGATCAACAAGATTATAGTTCTGAGGATCCTGTTTTTCGTCAAAATTTCCAAATCCCCAACCAACAACATAAAAATTGTACCCATGAAGATGCATTGGATGGTCTAAGCCAGTGACCAAATTAGTCCCCTGCAGTACCAACTCAACTGTTGTATTATATTCCAGCACTTTCACTTGTGTCCCAAATTCAGGTGACTCGAGCTCTAAAGGCAGGACATCAGCAGTGTAATTAAATACATATGGTGGAAAGCTAGGAAATTTGGTCCCAAACACGCCCTTAATGTGATAATAATAGGCTTCTAGTATGTTATACATTGGTGTCACAAAACTTACGTTGTTCATACTAGCCGATAATCGTGTCCCATTTGGTCCTTGGCATGTTGTAACATTTGTACCATTTATAGGACAAGGCAATAAGTTAATTGAAACAGTTGAAACCAACCTTGTTTTCACTTTAAGTGGGACGGATATCGGATGGTGTTTAGAAGCTAAACTTCTTAGGCTGCCACTGAAATTAACAGCTGCAGGTGTGTTAGCGTAAGAAGGTAAATAAGGTAGTGAAAGAGGTGAAGAAATTAAGTAATTTCCTTCATATTTAACAATGGCTGTGGTTGTTGTGTTATCAAATTGGACATTAGTCCCATTAGTATATGCTCTAGCAGCCATGTAGTAAAAATTAGGTTCTTGATTAGCTTTCAACAAGCAGTCAAGTGTTTGTCCAGGACTTATCGCGATATAATCCCTTGTCAATGGCTTTGTGTAGCTTCCATCTGTTCCAACCACTGTTAATTTGTGCTTTGAAATCGCGAAAAAGAGAATTTCATTCATTGCAGCATTAAGAATTCTTAGCAGATAAGTCTTCCCAGACTTAACTTCTAGCTTGAAAGTTCCTGCTCAAACAAAGAAAAGAAAAGAATGGAAAATAATGAAGAAGGATAAGGAACAGTATCCAAAAATGGGTTAAAGTTATATACGCACACTATAAAAGGTTTTTAACTACGTAGTACTTTTATTTTAACCTGATTAACATGCAACAAGCCTTTTTCTTATTACTGGTCCCACTTTTTATGCGCTGTTAGTGGCCGCTACTTATCATTTAGGTGACTTGATAGTATTTTAAAAAATATTATACAATACCTATAGAAGCTAAACTCCAAGTTTTTATTAGAGGCAGGTAACAATTAAATAGTGAGGGATAAATATTCAAAGGTGTTACTATCATGAAGCCAATAAAGGAAAATATGAGTATTTCAATGCAGCAAAGAACAATCCTATAGCCAAAATTTGTTTAATTTCTTATTTTAGTACATGAGCAATATATATTAATGTGTAGAAACTTGTAAAGATCAATGTCATTAACTTTCTGATAGAAATGGGGTACCTACCATGTTTTGAACATGGGTAAAAATCACCAGGCTGACCATTAATCATAAAAGCATCAGAATTCCTAGGCTGACCTCCTGAGGCAGTAAATTCCTTTAAAACCTCCACAACACTGTCCTTCCACCACTCAGCTGAGAATCAAATTAAAGAAAAAGAAACTTAATTAGTTAAATTTGTGAAAATGAAAAATAAATTTATATGTAATTCCATTAAAATAAGATGTTTAGAAGGAATATTTATAATTGTACCTAAAATAATTGGTATCTCAGCCTGAGGCTTGGGAAAAGGATAACTAGTTCCGGGCTTCGGGTAAACAACAATGGCGCCATGAACTGTGGCACGCGCCCAAGTGCTGTGCGCGTGCCACCAAATAGTACCTTCTTCGTCAGAAAGTACTATTGTTTGTCTGAATTTAGAGCCTGGTTGAATTGGACACTGGGTGATATATTCAGGACCATCTGACCAGGGATTCCGTGGTTGTTTCACTCCATGCCTTGTTTATATATTTTGAAAGTAAAATCACCAAAGGTTGAAAAGAACAAAATTAAAAGGGTATATATATAGGGTGCACCAAAGTAAAAAATTTAAAGAAAACTGGAATATATTTACCAGTGAATAGTGAGGTTGTACTTTCCTTTGTTATAGACATCAACAATAAGAGTAGATCCTTTGTGAGCATAGAGGGTCGGCCCTGGAAACTTGCCATTCACAGTTAGAATTTCCTTTGATTTGCATAGCCTTTCGAACGAAGCTTCTTTAACCTACCATGCCATACAACGTTAATTAATTCACATAAGGATTAGTATTAATTAATAGATAGAAACTGATAATAATATATATGTGCTTACGATGAAATGGTAGTGGTTAGCAAAAGCTAAGTAATTGAGGAAGGTGGCAACAACTATGAGACTCAAAATGTGTGTTTTCATAACAACTTCTCCAGCCATCATTTTAGAAGATAATTTTTAATCCTTTTGTTTTTTGTTTTTAACCTCTTAATTCTGCTCTGTAAAGCGATTCTCTCTTGCTCACGGAATATATAATGGTATGGTAGAAAAAAGAACTAACAGTTGACAACAACAGAATTAAATGCTGCGCACTAGAAATAGTATCAAGAAAATTATGTTAAGAGCTTTGCGTAAATGGATTATTAAGAGAGAGAGCAAATTTATTGCTACCTACTGTTTTGAGCCATTGTCTTGTAATAAGCCGATCCTTGAACGTGTAGAACTCATGACTTTGAATATATTATGACTATGTTTTGTTACTGAATTGTGTTTTAGGTATGATACGTTGCCAGAAATTATCTGGGAATAAAAAGAGAAGTAAAGAAGAAAAAATATATGAAATCAGGGAAACCAGCGTGGTTGTGGTAAATCTATTGTGGTCATAGTAGAATTTTAGAGAGTGAGAGAAGATGTTTGTTGCTGTAGTTACTACACTACCTGTTAAGGTGTAAAATCATATCATCTAAGAGTTTCAATTGTACTTAATTAAAGTGTAAGATCATACTTAAAAAATATCTTTTTATTTACTTAATTATATCTTTAATTAACACGATTTTTCACTTGCGGGTCTGATTCTTTTTTATGAAGCAAAGACCTGAATTCTTTTTTTATATAATTAATGGGTGTGGTGAGATTCAAAACCAAAAACTTTGCATGATTTGATTGCATATTAAAATGTGTGACCGTGTTATCAAAAAGCTTAAATTCTACGGGAAGCACGTTTTAATTTACTTAATGCTATCTTGCATGCCTTAAGTGGCTATGTCTGGATTGTAATAGAAATTAGTAGAGCTTTTCTCTATGCATTTTACTCACTGTAGAATCCTTGCTTATCTTCCGTGTTTGAGTGATTTGTTTAAGAGTGAGTTGTGTTTGAATGGTTTTTAATGCATATACATCTAGCTTTAGAGCAGAAGTTAAGCCAGCTATTTCGATCGAGTTGCCTTGTATGAAACCGTTGTATTTTTGTCAACTATGCTTTGGATTATTTTTCAAAGTTACCTAAGAATAGAAACTAGTTATAACTAGTCGAGTTTTTAAAGTCAAATATTTTCTTCAAATTTCATTTTCTATTACTAATTTTGTCATTTCTTTTTTCTTTATTGATTCCAACTGAAACGAGAAAAAAGTGACGCTTAATGAAGGAGAGGCTTGATTTTCAACTCTGTTAAAAGATTTCTCTTTGTTTGGCATTTTCTTTTTAATTTATGTTTGCGTGAATAAGAAATCGTTTATCCTTTTCATTCTTTGTTCATCTTATAGCATACTCCCTTAATTACTTTTGTTTCACAAAGTCTGGTCAATATCTTTTTGGATTTTTTCCTTCCTTTACAATATTTGAAACTTCTTTACTAAAATTATTCTAATTTTATATATTACCCGCCCTAAACAAGGATTATTTATAAATTATATATATTCAACCTTAAAAGACTCTCAATCCATTATTAGTGCCTTAAATTAGGGGATTCTTTGCTTGAAAAAAGGCATAACTGAAGGGAACAGTGGTGTTAACCACATTTGAGTATCTGATGGTGGCAATAGCAGCTCCCGTCATCGGAAAAGTGTAGGCCCGAAGTATACAATCCTAGATCGTGATGAGTTGTTGGAATAGCTTGAGTGATTGGCAAGATTGGCTTGAACATCAAGTGGGTTAAAAGCCTCAGAACGATAAACATTGGCTACAAAATGCCTGAGCCAGTCACAAATTAAATTTGGTATTGAACTCTTTGAAGGTGATTGGCTTTTCCATTGAATGGTTCTGTTGAAGCATTGTACTACTGTCCAAAGTTGGATGAAATTAGTTGGATGAAAATCCTCCTCGACGATGAGCAATAAGAGTTTTTAGTATTCAGGTGTTTGACTCTCCATCATTGACATCCATTAAAAAGCTTTGAAACTTTGAATACAAATTTGGGTTTTCAAAAACCGTTATTTGTTTGGATTGGGTATTGTTGCAAACAATTGAAAATATTGTTTGAGTTTATATCTCAATTTTGAAGGTGTTTGGTGAAGATTAAACTTAATTTTGGCTGAATTTTATATTGAAACTCGTCGAAGAAGAAGAAGAAGAAGAAGAAGAAGAAGAAGAAGAAGAAGAACACATGATATATAATATACTTACGAAATTGTAGTAAAGTTGTAGTATAATTGTATGTAAATTGTATTCTGTTGTAGTTATATATATTTTTTATTTGAATGTTGTATGAATGTTGAAAAATAATTGTATAATGTATGAATCATTGTATAAAATTTATATTTAAGTTATCAATACTATCTTTTTATATAAAGTTGTTGATATGTATCAAAATTTGTCCAAAGATTTTACGAGGTTAATAACTATCGTGCGGGGCTAGTAAAGTATTATGCTTCACTTGATTGGTTAACTTACCCAATACATTAATCTATGACAAATTAACGAAACCTATTTAAATCAGCACTAAAATGGATACATTGTACTTACAATTAATATTATACAATTTGATGGTACAACAACATACAAATTTAAAATAAATTTCGTACAAATTGATATATCTACAACAACATACATACTAAAAATAAAATTTCATATAACTAATTATATAGTATACACTTATTTACAACTTATCTATAACTTTTATATATTATTTTTACCCAGTTAAAATACATCTACAATATCATACAACTTAAATACAATTTTCATACAAATTTTATACAATATGTCTTTTTGTATATTTTGTATCTGATTTGTATATATTTTGTATGTGGTGTGTGTTTCTTCCTCTTTAAAATTCTAATCAAAACTTTTTCTCTTAATATAATTTTGATACATATCAATAACTTTATGTAAAAAGATTGTATTGATAACTTAAATATTAATTTTATACAACTATTTTTCAACTTTCGTATAACATTCAAATAACAAAATATATATAACTACAACAGAATAAAATTTACATACAATTATACTACAACTTTACTACAATTTCGTAAGTATATTGTATGTCATGTGTTCTTCTTCTTCTTCTTCGAATTTTAATCTGAAATTCAGTCAAAATCAAGTCTAATCTTCACCAAACACCCTCAAATTGAGATATAAACTCCAAACTATATTCTCAATTGTTTGTAACAACACCCAATCCAAACAAATAATGGTTTTTGAAAACCCAAATTCAAATTCAAAGCTTTTTAATGGCCGTCAATGGTGGATAGTCAAACGCCTTCAAACTTTTTTGATTGACAATTTCAATTTGAACATCAATTGCGCAACATGAAAGAAAATTGCTAAGTTAAAACTCTATAGTAAAACGATTGAAATCCATTGATGAATTTCATTAAAAATATATACAACATAAAAGGATAAAAATAGAGGATATCAGATGAAGAAAATTGGGGTAAAGAACAGAGAATGAGAGTTAAAAAGGCAAAGAGAGACAGAGAGAAAGAGCGCAGGAGAGAGAGATGGAGAGAGAGCACAAGAGGGAGAGAGAGATGGAGAGAGAGCGCAAGAGGGAGAGAGAATAAGGATGGAAAATAATTGATTCTTTATTCAATTTCTTATATAAAGGGATACTCATTTAATTACTAAAGTGTATATAATTGATAAATTGTTTATATTTATGTAATTAAATTGAAACTTGAGTAGGGAGGGTAATAAAGTTTCAAATAGTATATAGAAAGGTAAAAATCCCATATTATTTTTCTTAATATTCGGTTTCATTATCCATCATTCCTTTTCATTCTTTGTTTGTTCATGATCTTATACCAGAAATAAAAACATTCTTATTAAGCAGGTTTAATGGCCCAATGATATTTCCCAACCAACTGCTTGAATACAAAAAGTCAAAGAGCATTTATTAGCAAGCTATAGAAAGGGGGAAAAAAAAAGAAGAGAGTGAGAATCGGATGAAAATAATGTTTTACCTTCTCGATGCTATGTTTGTCACAATATACTTTTTATGCAAGTATGATTAAAGAATTGTACTCCTATTTGTAAGAGTTTCAAATGCTTTACCATAATATTAAGCAAATCCAATTGATACGGCCTCTCTCTCATATTATTAGTCGTGGTTATTAAAAATAGTTGTCTCAAATTATTTATCATTTTAAAAATTTTAAAAAAATTTAATTATTTTTTTTCTTTTTTAACCTTAGTAATAATTATTCTTCAAGATAGAGATAACACATAAATAGAATAAATATTCAATGAAGAGAGGTTTTATCTTAAGACATAAATAAGGATGAAATAGTCTAATCTCTTTCCTAATTAATGTTTCTTAAAGGGCGGGTAAAAGAGAAACATGACACATAATTTGAGACATGAGGAGTAGCTAGTGTTTGACCAAAAAGTGTAGCTTTCGGCTGAAACTATATTTTTGTGTAATAACGGGATAAACCTAGTTAATGATAATATCTCTGGAAGCTAATCTTGAAATGTATGAGATGGGACAGATCCAGTAAGGGGTTGACAATAATAAGTATTAAATAGTCATAAAGTGTAGGCAATAATGAGAGAATGGCTAATAATGAAAAGCAATAAATGTCATTTGACTAAATAAGAGGAGTGATTCACCCAATAAATGATGAGCTAAGTAATTATTTCTCCTGACAATGATGAGTGATAGAAGATCTTAGAACATTTGAAATCTTCTTGGATATGATGGAAAAATGTAGGATAATATGAACAATAATCTTGATAAAAAGGTGTCCTTTGTATCTTTTCAAGAGAAGAGAATCATTTAGCAAGGTCTGCTCTCATCACAATGAATATCACATGCCTCTATTCATTATCTTTTTTCCTATTTACATGGGACATACCCTTAATAAACCCTAGTAGCACAAATACAAAGAATATTCAACAATTTTTTTTTTTTAATATTCTGCCCTACTACACTAGCTGTTACAGCTCTTTTTACCGCACGCGACACCGACCATCTTCTGTATCTCGACCATGGGCTTCGCCATCTTCTGGTCGACCTCGACTGATTCTTTTCTCGATATTGCTTAGTCCAAAGTATTGAGACAGATATCGACCCATACAGTTAGTCCTTTCGCTTATTAAGGCCGGCCTCAGGAGACCTTAATGAGCGGATTCTGATTACTGTGGTTGGCAAAATTTGGACGAAAGAGTCGAGCATTAGCGTTTCAGACGAGAAGATATCATGACCTTTCGTGAACCGCAACTTTTGGGGTTGTGTCGCTTCCGTACCGGGATGACATCATGACATCGTGCGTCATTATGGTGTATTTTCCCGATGTTCTGCATCGTTTCTTGTGCGATTGTTAGTTGGGGGCTGCCGTTTCGATTCTAGTGTTAGGTAATGATGGCATAATCTCTTGGTTTTGATGCTTGAATTCTTATAAAGAGAGGTGTAACGACATTCATTTGTTCCCTACATATTTTTCTCATAAAAACCTTGTGCCTCCTTCTTCTTCTTCCATTGCCGCATATCTTCTTTACTGATCTTAGCAATTCTTATTGCCTTTAATACTTCCTTGCCTGAATATCCTCTTTTAATATATGGCTAATGTATCCTTCGTTTCTGGTGCGAGAACTGACCCTGTCCCTTTGGCGGTGCTTATTCCCCCTCGCGCTGATAGCATCTCTGTCACCGTTGAAGATGAGAATTCTCCTACGGTAGAGGAAATAATTCCTCGTAATGAGAAAGTTAGGTCTAACTTTTCGAAGACGTATGAAGGCGAGCCCGAGGTCTCGGAATCAGCGATGAAAGAGGTCGATCTAGCTAAACTTAGGTAAAAATTCAACATTCCTGCCCACATCGATCCGGTCCCCCCAGGGCGTGATATGGTACAAATCCACCCCACCCTCTCTCCCTACCTCGGTTCTTGCGTGTTTTATGTATATCCTTTCCATGTTGGCTATACTCTTCCCCTTTTCCCATTGGCCGAGGAATTTTGCGGCTACTATAGTATTTGTCCGGCCCAACTCTCTCCATACATCGTCAAGCTTATTATGATGCTCATAAAATTTGCGGAGTTGGACGGGGTCGAGGTCACACTCTGCCATCTGATGCATCTTTTTGTTCCCAATTTCTAAAGGGGGATGATGTTGCATCTTCACCACCGAAGAGGTAAATGCCTAGTGGTGAAGATAGATGATAAGGCAAATCATTAGTTCTTGCACAACTACTCTTTTGTCAGAACCGAAGATATGGTGATCAATGCGAACGGCTTCCCTAAGACGTAGAATTACACTCGTAAGTATTTATTCTTTGCCAAAATCATTTGATTTGTCTTAGTCGACGGCTCTGAAATTGTGTCTCTTCTTCGTACAGCCAAGACTACGCCCCCTTCTTTGGTCGAGGACATTTCAAACTGGGTTCGCCGGATTCTACCTCACGTTGTGGGGATTCATGAATGGCCGAGATTTCTCAAGAAGCTCGAGCCTGCTTCTTCCTTGGACGGTGAGTTCATCTGTATTAATTTTTGCTATCTTAACCTCATGGTGTCTTGCTCATTGTTATTTGTTCTTGGTGGTTATAACCTTCAATCCTTCCTTTTCAGTTCGAGGATCTTCAAGGTAGTCGAGGGCTCCTCCTCCTGCATTTCATAAGATGAAGGTTGCCTCTTCTTCGACGTCTATTCCCATTGTGACCGCGTCTAGGCCTGCTCGATCGTATACTTCTGTTACTTCTTTCGCCACGGCCAGGTCTGCTCGGTCGTCGGCCGCACATACTACTGCCTTGGCATCGATTTCTTCTCTGCCTGCAAACATATCGACAGTAGAGCTTTCGGCTTCCCCTTTGCTTCGTCTAGTGGATGAGGAGGAGGAGTCGCCGAGCGTCGGGGATTTGGTTCCCCATAAGAGAAGATTGGTGGACGTCGGTAATAGGGTCACCCGGGCTGTGGATTCAGTAAGGGGCGATTTTGTCATCCGTTAGACGGCAGCAATAGTGCTTGAAGATTACATCGAGTTGTCGTCTGAGATTTCGCCATCAACTGAGGCCGCAGAGGGCGTGTCCCTTCCCGATGAGATGATGGAAGTCGAAGGGCCGTCCGCGAGGGTCTTTAATATTTTATGGTATAATGAGTCATTGGCCTTGCGACCGGCTGATAGTCCTTCTTCGCTGGCCAAGAGGAAGCTAAAGGCGTTACCGTGGATGGCTATGAGACGGGCTCTGATATTGACGCTGATGAGGTAAGGATGATGATGGAGGCATTTACCCGACTCGAAGTGAGACTGGAGGGGTCCACGCGGACCATTGCAATCCCCATGAATAGAGATTTGTTGGCACATATGGATAACATGGTTCCTTCCCTTGGTCCCCTCTTTTCCGACATGGAGGGGAAAACCCTTGAAAAGTTGGATGGCGCTACCTTATCAAGGAGCATAGCCGGCCTCACTCTCAAGTTAAGCATTTTGACTTCTTTCATTTTTGTTTGTCAAGTTCAATGTTTAGGCTTCGTTTTTACTTTCCGCTTTCTTTTTCTTTCTCTTTCAGACTGTGATTTTGGAAATTGAAAGTGCCCGAAGAGAGGAGAGGCGTAAGGCTATTTTTCTGAAGATGGAGCAAAAATACTGCGAGTACCATGATAAGCACCGCGATATTTGTACGCAATTTGGTGAGAGCGGCAATTTCTAGGATCTTCGAGACGAACTGAAGGAAAACGATGACGAGCTGGTGAGGGTTATCAAAAAATACAGCATTCTTGAGGGGGCGTTAAGAGATAAAGAAAAGGAACTTAAGGTTAGTAGGGGGGTCGAAGCCCAGTGCGACGATCTCCAAGCCCAGGTGGTCTCGCTACGCACCGAGCTTGAGGAGTGTGAATTCAAAGTGGATGCTTTAAGTGGTGAGGTCACCTAGAAGGCAATGGATCTCGAGAAGGCGGAGTTGGCTCGGTCGAGGTTATGAGAAAGATGAAGGCTTTGGAGATCGTGATCCGTATTCTTCGTTCCGAGGGAGAGAGTGCCTTGGAGATGGCCAGAATCAAAAAAGAGCGGCTTGATGAACGGATTGGAGAATTAGAGAAAGAGGCTTTTGGCATTTGTGATCGAGTCGCTGCTCTTGAGGCCAAGAAGGCACAATTACTGGCTCGACCATCCTCTTCCCGCACTTCTAATTTTCTTGATGTTCCTCGAGATTTGTACGAGGAGTGGATTCACGCTGAGGCCCAGCTAGATATATTTAGAGATCTGATGAGGGCGGGAACCATTTCAGAAGCTGTCTTCGAGTATGAAATACCAGTTTTGTTACTTGTACCTGATTCTTTTTCTTCGGTTCGAACTTGTATACTTTTGATCTTGTTTCTTGGTTGCCTTGATTTTCTTAGTCGTAATCATTTAGCTCGAGTATGGTTGAACATATCCTTAGTTTAATTACGAGCACGGGTCGACGGGTGTTAGTTCGATCGAGGTCAAAACAAAATCTAAGTTTGATCATGGCCAAGGGCCAGTAGATGTTAGTTTGAACGAGGTCGAACATATCGTATATTTATTTATGGCCGAAGGCCGGTTAGGTGTTAATTCGAACGAGGTCAAATACAACCTATACTTTGTTATGGATGAGGGCTAGTTAGGTGTTGATTCGAACGAGGTCAAATACAACCTATACTTAGTTATGGCCGAGGGCCGGTTAGGTGTTGATTCGAACAAGGTCGAATACAACCTATACTTAGTTATGGCCGAGGCCCGGTTAGGTGTTGATTCGAACAAGGTCGAATATAACATATACTTAGTTATGGTCAAGGGCCGGTTAGGTATTGAATCAAACAAGGTCGAATACAACCTATACTTAGTTATGGCCGAGCACCGGTTAGGTGTTGATTCGAACGAGGTCGAATATAGCCTATACTTAGTTATGGCCGAGGTCCGATTAGGTATGCCTCTAGGTGTGGCATTTGTCAGCATTGTGATCTTTAAGGCAACGTTGCCTTGGTTCTACAGTTGGAGAAATAGAAATAAACTTCATGCATTTGTGCTTTGTTCATACACTTGGAGAAATTTACATATTTTTTCGGACGTTGGCTAGCATTTCCATTCCAGTCCCAATCCCAGCTTATTCAGTCCCTTCATTGGTTGACCTAGAGAAGTCCTGAGAGGTCGAGCAATGAACTAGCCGTCTTGTACCTTCGTCTGTGTGCACTTCAATCCTGAAGTGTCCCCTCCGTCGCCTCGTTAAAAACCTCCTTGAGAAAATCCAATTGGGACAAAACTCATGTAAGGGAAAAAGAGTACGACTTTGGGGACGCTTCATGTCTTAAAAGTTGAAGTACTTGAGGTGTGTGATATTCCAGTTGTTTGGTAGTAGCTTTCCTTCCATTGTTTCTAGTTGGAATGACCCATTTCTCGTTGTCAACGTGATTTTGTATGGGCCGTCCCAATTTGTCCCTAGTTTACCTTCCCGTGGGCCTTTGCTCACTTGTGTTTTAGCTTTAAGAACGTAATCTCCGACTTTGAGTGGCCTGATCTTTGCCTTTTTGTTATAATAGTATTCTGCTTGTTGCTTTTGGGCGATCATTCTTATGTAGGCCATATCTCTTCGTTCTTCGACTTTGTCGAGCTCCTGCCTTCTGCTTTCATCATTGTTGGGTCCGCTTTCATGGTATTATCTTAGGTTGGGCTCCCCGACTTTGACCGGTATTACTGCATCAGTCCCATAGACCAATGAGTAAGGCGTCTCTCTTGTGCTCGTCTTCGGCATTGTTCGGTAGGCCCAGAGTACTTCTAGTAATATTTCCGGCCACAACCCTTTGGCGTCTTCGAGTTTCTTCTTCATGATGTTCAGTATCGACTTGTTGGAGGACTTCGCTTGTCCGTTTCCTGCGGGGTGGTATGGTGTTGAGAGTATTCTTTAGATATGCCATTTCTCAAAAAACTCAACGACTTTCTTTCCTGTAACTCGGGGTTCGTTATCGCAGCTGATCTCTTTGGGTAGGCCGAATCGACATATGATGTTTTTCCATATGAAGGTGATCACTTCATGTTCACGTATTTGGGCGAATGCTCCTGCTTCTACCCATTTAAAGAAATAATTAAAACCAAAACAAATCGTACGTTATCTCGTCCTGTCGAGAGAGGGCCCACTATGTCCATTCCCCATTTGAGGAACAGCCAAGGGGAAGTCACTGAGTGTAGGTGTTCGCCTGCTTGGTGGATCATTGGGGCATACTTTGGCATTGCTTGTACTTCTTCACGAAATTCGCGGCCTCCTATTTCATGATGGGCCAGTAATACCCTGCCCGTATGAGGCATCTGACCAAAGCCCGATTGCCAGAATGAGCTCCACAGTGGCCTTTGTGTACTTCTTCAAGGATGCACCATGTCTGATTCGGGCCCAGGCATTTCGCTAGAGGGCCGCCGTGCGTTCTCTTGTACAGGTCGTTGTGAATGGTGTTGTACCTGGCTGCTTGCATCCATAATTTCTTAGCTTCTTTTTATCAACTGGGAGTATTTTCTCATGCAAGTATGTAACAATACGGTTGCGCCAATCCCAAGTCAGGTTTATGGTTATTACCCCGATTAGGTCTATTGATGAATTTAAAAGATGGATTACGCTCCAGTATCAATGTTTTTAGTGGCTGCGGCTAATTTGGCGAGGCCGTCTGCCTCGATATTCTTTGCTCGGGTTATTTGGTCGAGTTAACATTCGTCGAACTCGGGTAGCAGCTTGCAGATTTTGGTCTAGTACTTTTGCAACCTTTATTCCTTGATTTGGAAAGTCCATGTGACTTGGTTGACCACGAGTTGAGAATCGCAGCACAGTCTTAGCCGCTTCGCTCCGTATTTGAGTGATAGTCTTAATTCTGCAATTACGGCATCATACTCGGCCTCGTTATTCATCACGTCCGGGCATCTTATGGACTGGCAGATCACTTCGCCCATTGGGACTTCGAGTATGAGTCCCAGCCCGGACCCTGACACGTTAGACGCGCCATCAATAAACAGGACCCAGAGGTCTTGCGTTTGGAAAGAAGCGTGGACGACTTCTTTTTCAACTTCGGGCATTATTTTTGCGCTGAAGTTGGCAACGAAGTTTGCAAGGACTTGCGACTTTATCGTTGTTCACGACCGATATGTGATATCGTGCTCGCTCAATTCGATGGCCCATTTGGCCAACCTGCCCCATAGCTCCGGGTTTATGCAAAATGCTTCTTAAGGGGAAAGTCATGACGATCGAGATGGGGTGGCATTGGAAATGTGGTCTATGCTTTTGTGAAGCTACGACTAAGGCCAGAGCTAGTTTTTCGAGGTGGGAGTATCTTGTCTCGGCGTCGACTAGTGTTTTGGTAATGTAATACATGGGAGACTGCGTACCTTTATTTTCTAGGACCAGGACCACGCTCACAGCTACTTCGGACACGACAAGATAGATAAGGAGGTGCTGCCCCGGTTATGGTTTTGAAAGCAACGGTGACGATGACAAGTACACCTTTAACTCCTTCAGGGCTTGGGCGTACTCAGGGGTCCATTGGAGCCTATTATCCTTTTTGAGAATGCCGAAGAATTTATGGCACCTATCAGATGATCGTGAAATGAACATTGAAAGGGCGGCGATACGAGCAGTCAACCTCTAAACCTATTTTTTGGTGGTCAAGTGCTCCGATATCCCTTCGTTGGCCTTGATTTGGTTGGGATTGACCTCGATACCTCGCTGTGACACTAGGAAACCTAAGACTTTTCCTGAGGCCATACCGAATGCACATATTTTGGGGTTCAGTTTCATTCTGTATTGCCGGAGTATGCCGAAGGTTTCTCTCAAGTGGTCGATGTGATCTTCTTTTCTTTTGGATTTGACTAGCATGTCATCTATATAGACTTCCATCGTTTTACCGAGTTGGTCTTTGAACATCCTCGTCACCAGTATTTGATAAGTCGCCCACGTGTTTTTCAGCTCGAAGGGCATAACCCTATAGCAGTACGTCCCATGATAGGTGATGAAGGTGATTTTTTCCTGATCCTCTTCCTTCATGAGGATCTGATTATAGCTCAAGTAGGCATCTACGAAGCTTAGTAGTTCATGCCCGGCCGTTACGTTGATGAGTTGGTCGATATGGGGTAGTGGAAACGAATCCTTGGGGCATGCTTTGTTCAGGTCAGTGAAATATACGCATATCCGCCATTTTCCATTCTTCTTTTTCACCATGACCACGTTGGCGACCCATTGGGGGTATTTCGACTCCCTGACGGAGCCATTTTCCAATAATGTTTCCACATCTTCGCGTACTGCGTCATTAACTGTGGAGTTGAACTTACGCCTAACCTGCCTCACCGGGGGGTGAATGGATCGACGTTCAATTTGTGTGTGGTGATCTCCTTTGGGATACATGGCATATCTGCATGGCTAAAAGAAAACAAGTCTGCGTTAGTAGTTAAGAATTGACTAAACTTACTTAGTTCTTGATGTTTGCAGCCGATGTAAGCTTTCTTACCGTGGTCGTTGCTGTCTAACTCAACGGGGTCGAGGTCCTCTACGGTCAATCCTGCAACTTCGACCGTTTTGGGGTCTCTGATGACATCCTCGCTGTCATTACACATCGACCTCGACCCTGTTGATTGTTATGCCTCTTTTTCTTTATCCTTTGTTTGTTGGGTGGTTGTACAATCTAGGGCGATGCAGTAGCATTTCTGGGATGTGCATTATTCCCCTGGTATACTGAATATTCCCCATGGAGTTGGGAATTTGATGACTTTGTATAAGCTGGAGGGGATGACTCTCATGGTGTGTATCCACGGTCGCCTTATTATGGCATTGTAAATTGTGTCTTGGTCCATGATATGGAATGTGGTTTCTAGAGTGACGCCACCGGCTAGGACGAGGAGTGTAATCTCGTTGAATGTTTGCTTAACTGCATTGTTAAATCCCGTTAATGTGATGTAGTGCGACACTATCTTATCCTTGAATTTCATTTGTGCAAGTACTCGAGGGTGGATAATGTATGCGCCACTCCCATCGTCCACCATAATGCGCTTCACATCGATATCTAAAATTTATAAAGTGATAACAAGAGCATCATAGTGAGGGAAAACCAAACCGTTGGTATCTAACTTATCGAAGATGATACTTTCTTTGAGTTTATCATACCGTTCGTGGGTGGTCGGCCGTTTGAGCTTGTGGGTTGTGGTGAATTTCACACTGTTGATGGAAGCATCGTCATTGCCACCGATGATCATGTGGATAGTACGGGTCGGTGAGGGTGGTTTTGGTTGTCCTTGATATTGTTCACGTCCTCTGGAAAAGTTGGTCCCTCCTAGTCGCTCAACAACTCTTTGAGGTGTCCCTGTCGTAGCATGGTTATGAACTCCTGTCTTAGGGCGATGCAATCTTCGGTTTTATGTCCTCGCTCTTGATGGAACTGGCAAAGGGCGTCTGTTTTTTTGGTATTCGGGTCTGACCTCATTTTTTGTGGCCACTTTACCTTCTGTTCGATCTTCTCCAAGGCGTAGACTATTTATGTAGGTGACACACAAAATTTGTGAGCGGATAATAAAGGGGGCATACCTCTCTCGTTCTGGTGAGTCCCTGTTCTTGATCAGGGTGAGCCCTCTTCATGGCAGGATAAGGACGCAGTGGCAGTTCTGACATATGGTAGATGTCGTTCCCGGTTGGGTCGCTAGGTCGCGAGATCTCTTCTGATATCATGTCTTCGATCTTTTTTGGATTCTGCTTGCATGGAGGTCAGTTGATGGGTTGTCCTATTAAGGTCATTCTTGTCTGCTCGGACTTCGGCGCAATATGCATTGTGTATCTCATCCCAAATAGTTGGGGGTACTTCATAAGTCGACTCAGTAGCTTTCTTTTTGCCCTCGAATCGTTTCTCCTCAGCCCGTTTTGAAAAGCTGCGACTGTCATCCCTTCTGATACATTTGACAAGGTCATTCTTACTCGGTTTAACCGGGCGAGGAAATCCCTCAATCCCTCTCCCGGAGACTATTTAATAGCAAATATGTCATTTACTCTCTCCTCTGCCTTTTTGGCCCCAACATGGACCGGTTACGAACTTATCGGCCATTTCTTCGAAGGTCTCAATAAAATGCGCATGCAATTATGAATAGCAAGTTAATTCTCCTCCCGTAAGGGTCTCGCCGAATGTTTTTAACAAAATGGAAGGATATTTGTTCCTTGGCGAGGTCATCACCTTTCAAGGCGGTGACGTAGTAAGTCACATGGTCTTCGGGGTCGGTCGTGCCATCATATATTTTCAGTCACTATATGGCTACATAACGAACTGACTGGAATCTCTCTTCGGCAAGAGCTTAGGGGCGCCCGGTATCTTATCGACCCTTTCTTGCTATTCTCTAATTTGGTCTTGAAGCGCTTTGTTCTCATTTTCCATTTCCTCCATCCTTTTTAAAATGGTTGGTAGAGTGTCGTTACCTGCACCATTAATGACATTGTGAACAATACATGTCATTGGGGGAGGAGGAGGGAATTGATCATGTTGCTCATCCGCTGGTGGTATGATGCAAGTCCTTGCATTTTCTGTAGCTGTGTCCCGAGCGGGATTATGGAGGACACTAGTTAGCGTGTCGGTTAGCCAGGCTTCTAGGAGCTTTTTTATTGCTGGTAGTGCCTCCTCCACCACGGATGTAGAGGCTCCTTTAACAAGAGATTTTGTGATGCTGTCGTGGGGAGGGGGTGACCCACCTCGCTCGGGGGAGGCATTGTGCGTTGCGTCCTTGTCCACTGCTTCGGAGCTCTCATTGATGATGTTTATGAGGTTGGTTGGGAGGTCACTCATTATTCTCATTCTTTCTTTTTTGTTACCTACCATATTAGATCTATGTATGCAGAGAGAGAGAAGGATTTTATTCTTAATTTCTTTTTTCTTTTCTTTTACGTTAGTAACCAGTGTCTAGATCTAGAAGAAACTAAAAGATTTAACTAGATAATCCCCATAGACGACGCCAAATTGTTTGACCAAAAAAGTGTAACTTTTGGGTGAAACTATTTTTTTGTGTAATAACGGGATAAACCTAGTTAATGATAATATCTCTAGAAGCGAATCTTGAAAACATGTATGAGGTGGGGATGACAATAATAAATATTAAATAGTCATAAAGTATAAAAAATAATGAGAGAATGACTAATAATGAAAAGCAATAAATGGCATTTGAGTAAATAAGATGAGTGATTCATCCAATAAATGATGAGCGATATGGTTATTTCTCCTAATAATGATGAGTGTTAGACAAATCTTGGAACATTCGAAATCTTCTCGGATCTGATGGAAAAGTGTAGGATAATATGAACAAGAATTTTGATAAAAATGTGTTCTTTATATCTTTTCAAGGGAAGAGAATCTTTTAGCAAGGTCTGCTTTCATCACAATGAATATCACATGCCTCTATTCATTATCTTTTTTCCTATTTATATGGGACATACCCCCAATAAATCCTAGTAGTATAAATACAAAGAATATCCAACAGAAGATTCTTTTTAATATTTTACCCTAATAAACTAGCCATTACAGCTCTTTTTGCGGCACTCAACACCAACCATCTTCTGCATCTCGACCACTGATTTTGCCATCTTCTGGTCGACCTCGACTGACTCTTTTTTCGATATTGCTTAGTCCCAATTATTGAGACAGATATCGACCAATACAGCTAGAACATAGTCAAATATGAGAATGGTTGCTTTGATAAGAAACTCGCACTAATATTAATTACCACAGAGTGAAACATATTATGAGGGAGTAAAGGGCCTATTCTTATACTCAAAATTAAGTCCTTAATTAGGGCAATTTATTTACCAAAGTGAAGGGACATAATCAGTTAATTATTCTTCTGTCCTTGTCCAATTATAGACAATATGACAATTTAGTTCTTGGTTAGGTTATTCATTGTAGACTAGGCTCATAAAATAAGGTCATGTACACCAATAAATGTATTACCGAATACTTGACATTTTGCTGTAAGGATCAAATATTATTGTACTAAAATATAGTAGTAACATATTATAGTTTCGAATGAAGAATGAAAAGTGCCCTGCCCTAGCAAGCACCTACTCCTATAAACAAGTGAGACTTTACTAAACAAGTAAGAAAGGCTCTTTCTATCTTATTAGTCAAGCGCTAACGATCAAGAAAACGGATGCGTTAAGAAGCATCTTCGTGCTGGATGGAATGCCCTTAACAGGTTTGGCTCTTATATATCCGTAGTTGGGATTTGTCGTTTCTTCGTGGTCGTAACAATCACTTCAAACCGTGGAAAGAACAAAAAATGTGCTCCAAGTCCTTGGGTTGTTGAACAGAATCCAACTACACTGGAATAGATGGTATAAAGTCCTCCACCTTTTAATACTTATCCCGGTCACCCCTTCCATCCAGAGAAGGTAAGTTCAAAGCCTAATTATTTTCCTTTCTACTTATTCACATCCTCACTGGATCTTTTTATGGAATGATATGATCGGCTAGGCGTAGCCGCATATCAACTACGTTACATTTTTTAAATTATAAATGTAAAACTTCTATCTATATCTATATTTATATTTTATTTTAATAATATTTATATTATTTTATAAAACTATACACTATAGAACTTGGCATGCACATACCAAGAAACTAGTACATTTATAAAAATCAACACATTAAATAAACACGATTTCATAATGAAAAGGAGTTCTATAATTTTGACAATAAAAATTAGTAATAGGATAAATAATTGGCGAGTGATAAAAAAATACTACTACTACTAATAAACAAAAAATAATAATCGGAAATAACAAGTCCGACTCTAAAATTTCACAAATTAGTCCTTCCATTTAGCTCAAAAAGAAAGCAATGCTATCAAATGTGAAGTACACGTGTCAACTCCTTATCCCCATAGACCATCAGATAAGAGGCCATCCTTCACCGGTAATATATGATAATCTTATCCCTTCATCACCGTAGATCACTACTTCCCCCATAATCTCCACCGTCCATTCCCCTCCATAATCCCTTTTCTCATTTTCTCTCTCTCAAAATCAGTACTCTCCTCTCTCTCTCTCTCTTCTAGCGCATAAACGAGATTAATGGCGGCACTACAACAAACTCCGATAACTTTCCAGTCCAGGTCACCGCCGCCGACTCAAATCATCAGCGGACCGACGGCAAAGCTCTCCTTTTCCGGCGGCCTCAAGCTCCCGAAACTCACCATCAAGCTCCGTTCTAATCGCACCTCCCGCCGAGGCGGTGGTGCTGCCGGAGCAAAAATGGTGGCTTCCGCTGCCGGAAGTTACGCGAACGCACTCGCCGACGTAGCCAAGTCGAACGGAACCCTAGAACAAACCACCGCCGACCTCGAAAAAATCGAAAAAATCTTCGACGACGAAGCAGTGTTCAACTTCTTCGTGAGCCCTATCGTCGGCGAAGAGAAGAAACGCGAACTCGTGGATGAGATCGTTTCATCGTCGAGCATCCAGCCGCACGTGGCGAGTTTCCTGAACATTTTACTAGACATGAAGCGCGTGGAGCTAATCAAAGAAATTGTAAAGGAGTTCGAGAAAGTATACAATACGCTTACGGACACGGAACTTGCTGTGGTCACTTCTGTTGTGAAATTGGAATCGCAGCATTTGGCTCAGATCGCGAAAGGAGTACAGCGATTGACAGGTTCGAAAAACGTGAGGATTAAAACGGTGATTGATGAATCGCTAGTAGCTGGATTTACAATAAGGTACGGAAATTCAGGATCAAAGTTGATTGATATGAGTGTGAAGAAACAACTTGAGGATATTGCTGCTCAACTTGAAATTGGGGATATTCAACTAGCTGTATAATTGTTCTGCTTTTAAAATTATATTTTTTTTCAGTGATTAATTTTTGTAATATAATTTGCTTTAAAGGCAAATGGAAGATACTGTATTGTTCTAAATTTTTGGATGAATATATATTAGTAGCTGCTGTATGCAAATTGGATGATAGGAGCTAGCGGTGTAAGTGTTCAAGATAAATGGAAAAATCAAACCAAACTAAAAAATGTATCTGTACTTTGATTTAACTAAGAATAAAAAAAATCTAAGAATATTTGGTTTAATTTGCTTGAACATATGAAAATTTGACGGTACTAAATCAACAATATCTATATAAATTTTTAGTTTTTCTTTTTAGTTTATGTATTGTTTTTCTTATGTATGCGAGCTTAGGATTTTTGGCATGTGGTTTGGAACTTCTGTGTAATAATATCTAGAAATATTCATTATGCTTCTCTAATACTTCGTGTCTCAATTTATCTGATGTATTTGTATTTTTAGTTTACCTAAAAATAATGATATTTTCTTATATTTATAAATAATAATTTATTTAGTCCCACAAATATTTATGGCTTGTTTTAGAACAAAAATTAAAAGTCTTTATTTGATTTTAAAATTTCACGCAACTACAACCACACGATCAAAATTCAAAGGGAAATATGGCTGTTAATAAAGTCGTTGAATAGAATATAGGGTCTATCATTTGGGAACTAGTCTACTAAAACTCAAACTTCTAGTTCAATTTCATTTGAGAATACCAAGTTAACTCTTTGTCTCTTCAATATCTTTTGGCTTTTTTAGTTCCAATCCTGGGATTAGATTCACTAACTTAAAATATTATGAACCGTTTTTTCAACACTATGAAGTTTAGTATTTATTTGAAGTTTTTTCAAAAGTTTAGCTTGCAAACTTAATTTTGAGTTCTTTTTATTTAAAAAAAAAACTTCTTCGGGCTCTTTTTGCAAAGGGAAGTTAACTTGTAAAAGGATTTTCAGACCCAATCTTTCAAAATTTTCAAAAACTCAAAATAGAACATATGGTATTGTTTTGTTGTGACAATTTAAAAAATTCCATTATATGGAGAATGTTTAGGATATGGTACACTGATATATTTTGTTACTTGAAAAAATGAACTTAGAATATTCTAGTTGGGAATGAGTGCTGAAGCATGTCGTAACTTCAGAATAAGACAAGTTAGAAGGACTGCTAATGGTCGCAATGTATAGACTATAGAGCTATAATCAATTTTTTGTCATGTACAACCTAACATACTGAAACTATTGGACGTACTGTATTCTTTTGTAAGTTGCACAGAGCTTACAAGTTGGAAAGCTCCAACTCCACATTTTCACTTTGTGGATCAAGATTATTGACTAATGGTGGGTCATGCCTTAACCCCTGCATCACTTTACTGATTTATCATCGTGTAAATTGAAACAAAAGATCTAACTCCCGTTTTTTATTTCCAAAAAAAAGAATTTAAAAACATTATTTGGTTGTAAAGAGTTACCAGTTTTGGGCAGTTTTTGACGATGAATTTTTGAAATTTCAAGAAGTAGTTTAGACTATGTCACGACTCAAAATCCATTAGTTATGATTGTCACGCCTCCTTTTTTTTTTTGAGGGATAGCGGGTAGGAGAGTTTTTTCAATTTAAGTGACATTATTCGAAATGAGATTATTTATTTAATCAGAGTCGTCACTTGGGATAATTATTATAGTGTCCCAAGCCACCAATTTATTTTAAAATCCCAAATCGAGGAGATTGACTCTATTTATGGTCCGTGAACACAGAAGATCGGGTAAGAAATTATGTTAACCCGGGAGAAGGTGTGAGGCACTCCTGAGTTCCGTGATTTTAGCACGATCGCTTAACAATTAATACTTAGCGTAATTATCTGACTTATTACATGTTTTAAACCTATTGTGCATTTAACCTTTTGGCCACTTTTAATTATTTGCTTAACCAATTTTGGTATTTATGCAATTTATTTGAACAAGCTACGATGTCGTACACTTGTCGTTTTGGTACACATTACAAACCGCGCCATATGAAACGCACCCGCGATTTATAACATGTTTATTTTATTATTATTTGAAGTTATGGTCAAGTCGCGTGAAACGCGCACTTGAATTGAGGTTTACGTATTATGACTATGCCACGAGAACCATACACATAGCCACGATGATTTATTATTAATCGCGCCTAAAGCAAGCTACGATATTCGAATATTATTCAATTACTAATTTTGAGATTATTGTAAGGTCATGAGGTATGGATATTATTGTGGAGGAAATGAAGTAAATTAATTATGAAAAAGTTGGCTAGCTTGTGAATGTTTATTTGTTTTTAGTCCTGGGCAACAATTAGCCCATAAATACGTCGGGGAAGTCCAATTAATGTCTTACACCAATTATGGCTCAACCTAATCTCTTATAATTTTACTGCTAACCAATATTTGAAATTAGACTAAATTTATGGTATGAATAGATAAATACGGACAGAACCAATTTAGTCACTAAGATAGGAGATCAAAATGAAATTAAAGCATGCTAAAATGGAAAGTCATTACTTCATTGAATAAACAAGAAAATTAACAAATTAATACATATTCATCAATAAGATTAACCATATGAACTATCAAAAAAGACAATAAATTAATCTTAACAAATACTCAACATGAGAACAAATTAATCTTAGCACACTCAGATGCAAACTCGACCATATCATACTCAAAGTTAAATTAAAACAGAGTGATCCAGAACATTAATGAGAAAACAAAATAGAAAGAGAAGTGAACCTTTGTATTGATGATTGTGGATTTAAATTACAATCACTCAATGATCGGATACCTCTCAACTGGACCCTTCGGACCGCGAAAAACTTGAGCAAAAATCTCAACTTGCAACCTCAATCGACCTTGCAAAATCGATGATTTAGTGGCTATTTTTGGAGCTTTTTTTTGGTTTGGGGGGGGGG
>AWOL01S0037664.1:7152-54758 GCA_000715115.1 Nicotiana otophora | reverse complement strand
ATCATACAAAGAAACATAAAAATTACAAAGTTTGGTGGGAGAAAGATGGAATTTGATGAATTCTGGCCTCCATGGCGGATCTGTGCTTGTGTTTTCCTCCTTTCCAATATGTTCGATGCCCTAAAAGAGGCGTTTTTGGCTTATATATTGCGTACAAAAGTCGTGGGCCAAAGTTCTCCTATTCCTAATCCGACTTGGCTACAGGGATTGATGCTGGGGTGGATGCGTCGCATCCACCCTTTGTTCCTCCTTCTCAGCTTCTCCTAGGTGCGGATACTATGGGGGATGCTATGGGCCGACTTCACTGCTAAGGGTGCACGAAATCCAACCCCTTTTCCTCTACCTAGAGCACCTTTTCTTCATATTTTTGCACTCCAACCACCCTAATTCATCACACACAACTCAATTAGTCATAAAACCAATAATTAAACCATGTTGGGCATTTTAAAGATCAAATAGCATCAAAAAGCGGTTAAAACATGGGTAAAGTAACATCAACACATATCGAAATATGCCAAACATCATGCATCTATCAAAACTATATAATATTTGAATGGTCCACATGGAGGGTGTGTGGGCCCACGCATATCACCTTGTATACGTTCCAAAAATGTAAAAGATTCAACTCCAACTTTAATTACTGATGGTCTAATAATCAGTTTGCCTTGAGAATATGCAACACAAGAGAATTCTTTAGATTTGAAGAATCTTCTGGTTCTTCAATGAATGGCCATGTGAATTCTTAATTATTTTGCGCATCATATTATAACCGGGATGGCCCAACCGATCATGCCAAATAATAAAATCATTAGTAAACCCTTTGTTTACTATGGCATGTGATTCGACTACACTAATACTAGTGTAGTATAATCCGGAGGAAAATGCGGGAAGCTTTTCAAGAACATACTTTCTTTTCGCTTTTATTGTAGTAATATAAAGGTATTCAACCTTTTCTTCATTGTTGGTCTCAATATGATAGCCATTTTGGCGAAGATCTTTAAAACTCAACAAGTTTCTTTGAGACCTACTACAATATAATGCATCATTAATAGCCAATATAGTTCCTCCTGGTAGTAATAAAGTCGTTCTTCTAGAGCCCTCAATTAATTTTGTACTACCAGATATTGTTATGATATTGGATTCTTTCATAATTAAATAAGAAAAATATCTCTTATCTTTAAATATGGTGTGCGTCGTAGCACTGTCAAGAAGGCATATTTCTTCTTTATTATTCATACGACCAATTGAAGACTAGGAAGTTTTCATATTCTTCATAAAGAAAAAGAAAAAAAAATACATCATAAGTAATACTGAAAAATTTAAGAACAAAAAAACTATACTTAGAAAAGTAAATACTGACAACATAAAACGTTTTATTCAAATATGAATTTCATTAAAAAAACAATTATTCGTATAATTTTTTCCAGTAATAAGTCTTTAGTTATGATGCCCAAAGAAGTGTACAATTTTTAAATGAGTAATATCTGCAAGGCCTTCGAAAATATCATCTTTATAAGCAAGGTTTGCTTCACCTTTATCATGATTATTCAAAAGGCCCGCCTCAATATTATTTTGAAAGGTCAAGAGTCTCAACCTTATTTTGTTTCCCTTTTATGGAGGCTTGATAAAGTTTGACAAAATGTTTAGGCGTACAACAATTTTGTGCCCTATGATTTTTCATATCACATCGGTGGCAAATATTACCTTTCCCTTTTGAAGGATTATTTTGAGAACCCTTAATGTTCTCTTGTTTATAACGATCTCCACCATGACGATTATTATTTCGCCCCTTGCCACGCCCACGTATGAAAAGTCTAAAAGAAGACAAAATAATTATCGTGGCCGTATAAATAGACTTTTGATCTATCGCTACCAGATTCGCTTCTAGAAATAGAGTTGATCCAGTGGGGCGAGCTTCATGATTTTTCATTAAAAGGGCACTATGTTGTTCAGCAACCAAAAAATATGAAATTAACTCAGAATATTTCTTAAATCCCTTTTCACGGTATTGTTGTCGTAACACCATATTTGAGGCATGAAAAGTGAAAAGAGTCTTTTCCAACATGTACTCATCATTCATAGGTTTTACCACATAATTTTAGTTATTCTATATACCGCAGAATTATATTCACTTATAGTCTTATAATCTTGTAGTCGTAAGTGCATCCACTCATGACGAGCTTTTGGCAATACCGTGGCCTTTAGGTGGTCATGTCATTCCTTCAAACTAGTTCATAATTGAAATGGATCTTTTAAGGCTAAATATTCACTTTTTAATCCTTCATCGAGATGATGGTGAAGGAAAATCATGGCTTTCGTCTTATCCTGACTTGATGCTTCATTTCCTTCTTTAATAGTGTCACCAAGACTTTTAGCGTAAGGTAAATTTCAGCATCAAGCACCCATGGCAAATCGTTCTTCCCAGAGATGTCAAGTGTAACAAATTCAAGTTTTGACAAATTCGACATAGTGAAAACTATCATAAAAAATAAGTGAATTAGAATAACAAAAATTAGTATCAATGAAAAAAAATGAATGTAGAATATAATCGTGTATTAACATTCTCTATATAATTGTTAGAACAAACAATTATGTGTAGTGCGATGATAAATTAGTGCTTAATATTACACGTAAGAACTTTAGACATGTAAGTATATTTTTAGAGAATAAATAAGTTGAAGTAATCTCATTAATAGGTACTAGTATATTTTGTTCTGCTTAGAAGATTTTTCAATAAGTAAAGTAGGCATAAAACTAGATGATATAAATTCTGCCAAGTTTCAGCATTGAATACGATTCATCTAATAGTTAAGCCATTAATTAGTTTGTACACTTAAGTGATAAATTCATTGAAGATACGTTCAGACCTTTTGAAAATTTTTCAAGAATTCTTTCTAAATGCCTATTCTGTCATAACATTAGATGTGGGATTAATTAGTCTAATCATTGTAATTCAATTTAATACTTATCTATTTATGTGTAGGTTTAAACTTCTCTGTAGTTTAATGAAATAATAATTTAACTGAAACCTATTGTTTTCATATCAAGGCAATTATTATAATCATATTCAAATAAGTTATGCATATGGTAATTAAATTGCAGGATAAAGAAGATCCTAATAGAAACGTTATAAACATAGGAATGTATACCTGAATCGGAAAAGAAATTAACTACCTCTTTTAGGAAGAAGATAAAATTCGGATGAAGCAGACAACCTCAGTTGGTTAGAACTTCGTGCTGATAACATGTTAAGAAATAAGAGCAAAATAGAACAATATAATAATGGAGACGATATATAGGAGGAGAATGTAGAAGTTATCCCATTTAAGTGTGTTTCTTGCGTGTTCTTCCATGGACAAGAATGTCCTTTTATAGTATACAAAGATACACCTAAAGTTCACTAGACATCCTAGGAATTAATAGGTACATTTATCCAAGTAGTACATTGAATAAAATGTATGGATGGATTAAATGAACATCCATATACATTCACTTTATTTTATAGCATTAACTTTAAAATCCTTTCTAATATTTAGTAAAACTAATTATAGCTATGTAACATATAAGACAGAAAAAAGAGCGCCTAAACCTAAAAAGAAAGGAAAACTGCTCGTAAGACAGAAAAAAGAGCGCCTAAACCTAAAAAGAAAGGAAAACTGCTCGATCAATAAGAATTGTTTATAGAAATAATGGTGATTTCCTGTGTCATTAATATCGGAGTACGCTTTTTTGTTATATTACATAGTTGAACCAAGGAAAGATCTAATATGCAAGATTTAATTGATTTCGAAATTCCAAATATTAACAAAAATAATAAAGAATTAAATGACTATTTTCTCTAATATAAAACCAAAAATTCAAAGGTAAAAAAAGCAAATTCATGTTTCTAATATAATAGATAGATAATAGTTGAGATTTAAGAATTCGAAATATTAATGATAAAAACACTTTCTTTGATAATTTGCACACCGTTCCATCAATCAATGTGCAGGCTGGTTCTCATTCTGTCATGTATGCTTAGAAGATTATTTGCCGCTAGATTTTTCATTCAAGAATAAATCTGAAACATTAGATTTTATCCACCATATTTTTCAACTAAACATATGGTCTCACAGTTCTAAAAATTTAAAAATATTATAATTATAATTATTAATGAAAACAGTTAAGAGCAATTTCTTTCCTTTTTGTTTTTATTTCTTTCCAAATAAAAAATGGCTGAACAAGCGAGTTCCAACAGAAACAACATTCCAAGAGACGGCAAGAACCAAAAAAGCAGATAAACATTGTTAATAGAGTAATCAATAGAAATGGATCTATGCAAAAACCATAAAATAACATGACACTCCACACAAGTAGGCTTATAAAGTTTGTATTATCAGATAGGTTTCTGCAGTGAAAATCAAGCATTTGTATGGGATTATCTCCATAGTTTTTTGTAAGGGTCAAAGCTTCAGAAAGCAAATGTTCTCTAATACTATGAAATTGAAAAATATAGGCATGAAAACAAAAATCTGGCATCCATTGGCAGGAGAGTGATGCATAATCGCTGTATTTCCACATCTCTTGCCTCTTTTAGAACAGAATTTTTGTTTTTAAAAAAACGAGCACTACTTACAAAGACGCGGAGAATATGTCAAAAGAATTGCAACTCTCTTAGCAATATTGGAAAAAGAGAAACAATAACCAAAAAAAGGAATTGGAAACTACTAGTAATGCTTAATACCAGGTTCAGATCTCTCTATTATTGGCTGCAACCTTCTCCAGATTGCCCGTCAAGATACTGAGTCTTGTATCATCTCAATGCAAATTAATAATGCTATTTGCCAAACCATATCAGCGCTGCCTCAATTTTTCACCTTTTTCTTTATTTCTAGTATGATTCTCGCTGTTAAGGTGTTAATGCAGCCACGCCGCAGCAAGACAAGAGAATCAGTAGCAGTAGCAGCAAAAAATCAACAACGTGCATCTTCTGAAGCTAGAGTTGCAGAAAAGAGCAAACGAACTGTTAATCTCTTCCAGCAAGAAATCTTGGTCTTACCAGCAAAACTAAACAAATGAAGAAATCAATAAATAAATAAATAATCCCCATGTCTCATAGATGCCTCATTTCTGAGTAGGCTTTGAAAATAAAATAAAAAAAGGTTATACATCAAACAATGTCCGGGAGGACAAACTGAAATTTTAAGGCTCAGAGTTGGATTACTAATTGGGCAAAGAGGAGGAGACCAACTGTGGCTGCAAAAGAACCAGTTGCATGTGATAGAGAAACCTCAAATCACATACCATTCAGGGTTTGCCAAGCCGGATACGGATCTGCTTGTCTCAATGCAGGAATAATTTTTTTGCCCAGATAAGCAAATATCATCACTGCCTCTGAGAGAAAATGGTAGCATAGGTTTCGAGGAATTTAGGGTGTTTTGAACTAAGCTCATAAATCAGAACAAGGTCCAAGTACTACTGTTGCTGCTGCTGTTAAGAGGACTAGAAGAGGGCTGTTGATTTTGCTTATAGAGAAATCACAGGCCAGGAGCAAGAGGGGGCAACCACCCTCAAATAAGTCCCTTTCTCCCCTGTTGGCCTCATTGATAATGGGGAATGATGCTAAGGCTTCTGTTAAACTGGAGGCTCAGATTATGTGGGGCATTGAGTTCTCTGCACCTGCCATGGCTGCAAACCCCAAAAATTCAAGTTGCCCGGCCAAGATATAGGCAGCAAAGCTCCAATGCCCAAATTCAATTAGCTCAATAAGCATGATCATCATAGCCCTATTGTTTCCCCTTTTCGATTATATGGACGTGTTACTTTGCTGGCATTGCATCGCAACATAGTGAGTCAGGACGAAATTAAGACAAACGAAACATAGCACAATACCTACATATACACAAGAAACATGCATATGCACAAAAGGTTGTCTAGTTTAAAGCAAAAAAGAAATCATTGACATGTCAGAGATGATCCACTCTAAGAATCATCTCTCTCAGCCTCATTCTTTGAGCTGAAATGGTATGGTGGTCTAGTTGGTCATCACATCAGTCTAACACACAAAGCTGAAGAATCCCCAATTCAGAAAATGGGCTTACTGGAGGAGGGCAACCACAGTTACAAAATCCCAAATTTCACTTTAATGCCTCATTCTTGAGCTGGTACAGATAAAAAAATGGTGAAACATAACGAGTGAAAAGCATTATAACTTCTAATAAAAAAGATGAGGGTTTGATATCTCCTGCATCGATACATGGAAAAGATATATTTTCTTTAGCAAATTGAGGCTCAGATATGTGCTATGATATAGCAAAAGCAAACCCAACTACGCCATGGCTGCAAAACACCGGTTGCATGTGAGAGAGGATCTCAATCACATGCCATGCCGGGTTGCCACGCCAAGATACAGGTCGGGTAATTTCCATGCCCGACTCAGTTAGCCCAGATAAATGAAAAAGCATCATCACTGCCTCTTTTAAGAGTTTTCGAAGCCATGAAGGAGACAGACGGAAGATCTGAAGGTTGCATAGTTGTTACAGTGTAGTTGGGTACTGGGGTTTGAGTATACTTGAAGGGTGCAAAGAATGCAAAGAAACCCAGAAACGGAAGTATGTTCTCTTTCTCTCTATCATTTTAAAGGGCTGCTGGTTTTTTGAAAAGTGGAGTATCATAGACAAAGCAGAGAGGGGCAACCACCCTTGAAATAAATCCCATACTCTGTTGCCTCATTCTCGCCATTTCTGGGCTAATCTAATAACGGGAATTCGCTTAGATAAGAGCTTTTAACCGAAGAGACCTCACAAGTCTGCATTTAAAAGAACTTCGCAACTTCAACTCAAATATTGTCCAAATGCCTACCTATGATCTTCAGCAAATTGAGGCTCAAATGCGTACTATGATAAGGCAAAAGAGAAGCCAGCCACACCATGGCTGCAAAACACCGATTGCATGAGAGAGAGAGAGAGAGAGAGAGAGAGAGAGAGAGGGAGGGAGAAGTTTAATCACATGCCATACCGGGTTGCCACGCCAAGATACAGGTTGGGTCATCTCAATGCTCAGTGATCAGCCCAGAAATAGAAAGACTTATAAGCATCATCATAGCCCCTTTCTGTAGTAGAATGCATCATAATGTAACACTTTCCAGTTTCCTTAAACAATGAGTAAACTGGAAGAACCGGCAAAGGGCCATGAAGACAGACTGAAGGTCTGAAGGCCCACAGTAGTTGTGGTATACTTGTATATTGGGGAAATTTCCCAAATGGTCATCCAGAAAACCAGAAACTGAAAGAGGGGCAACCACCCTCGAAAGAAATCCCATACTCTCTGTAGCCTCATTCTTGCAATTTCTGGGCTAATTCAAAGAGAGAACTTTTAAAGGCTTGTAATTCTGCCTTTAAGTATCTAACCTTCCTTTTTCATGACAAGGGGAAGTAGTTTTCACTTTTTTCACCATTGTCTTCTCTTTCTCAAGGCAAATCTAAAAGCTATTTCCATCTATTTTTAGATATCTATCTATGAAGTGACACTAATGAGTACATAAGTAGGCTTAGATCTGTCATAAGATCAGGTAAAGGAAAGGGAGACCGCCATGGCTGCAAACAAGAATGCTTGCTAGAAAAATAAGACTCTGCTTAAGTCATCCTGGTTTGCACTGCCAAGATACGGGTCCAGTGACCCAAATCCAATAAAATCAAGAAGCTTTATCATCACAACCTACAGATAACCAACAGCAATGATACTCATACAGATTGAGATTTGTGAAAAGGAAAAGATAATGACCAAGAAAGAAGAAGCAAATAGTGTGAGAGATAGAGCAGATCGCGAATAACCAACCATTAGAGCGCCAGCTAAGCATGAAAGAAGGGCTGTTGCTTTGACAGTAGCAGAATACAGAGATATCATGGGCATGCAGATGAAAGGCAACACCCTTAAAAACTTTCCATCTGTATGCAGCCTCATTCTTGTTCTTGAGTTGAGAATCCAGTTTCTATTTATGGTGTAGAAATAATGCAAAAGCACCTGTCAATTAATATAAAAAAACCAAGAAAGGGGATCAGACACATATAAAGGCAAAATCTCAAATGTCATTGAGGCAAAATCCAGTTTCTTATCATATACTTTTGTTATAAGGCCATTTCTTATTATACTTTTCATGATATAATTCGATTATTTCATATTACATATATTTGTCTTAAAAGACATATTATAAACTAATTGAATGAAATGTACCAAAATATATCAAAATGGATACAGAGGATTTGCATATCCCGTCCCAACTGACTTGAGAATGAGGCAAAACTGGTTGATATTGATATTGAGGCTCAGATCTATGTTATCATCAGGCAAAGAGAAGCAAGACACCCCATGGCTGCAAGCAGTGGTTGCATGCAAGAGAGAAGATTCTCAATTGCAGGTCATACTGAGATTCCGAGCCAAGATACAGCTCGAAATTTTTCATGCTCATTGAGTAAGCACAGAAAAGAGAAAGAAAGAACTAGAAGTATCATTACAACCCTTTTTCACCTGTCAATTACATATTTTTATTTTAAGCATCAGTCGCATTCCCCAATAGCTCTTAAGAAGAATCTCGAAGCCAAGACAGCAAAGAATAAGAACACAGCAGAAACAAGGAACCAATAGATCAGCAGACATTGACGAAGTCATAGACAAAACCCCCAGAAACTGATTTAGTTTTCTTTCTTTCTCTTTAACTGCTAATGCTCTTTGAAACCTCGAGAAACATTGGTAATGCAGAGTGAGGCAACCACCTTTTATAGTTCCCTTCTCTTTGTTACCTCATTCTCTCCTTTTTGGCCTATTCTAAACCTCAAGTCAACATTGACCTCGCATTACAAGACTCAAGCTAAGTTTTTCTTTTTTGGTAATTAATCAGTTAAATTTCCAGAAAGTTAATATACTGTTTAACACAATCAAGTATACCATCACAACATCCAGCTATTATCACATGGGAAGCGTAATATCCTTCAACATATATTCATAATTTTTGGAAAATATGCACTCTGGCATAGTGATCAATGAAGTGGTTGGAGACAATGAGGTCTCATGTTCAAAGTAGTGTTTCTTTCATCTGCCCAAGCCTTGGTGGGCAGAGTTACGCGGTACCTGTGGAGGTATCGGTGAAATATTCAAGGTGCGCCCAAGCTAGCTCGGATACCATATCTTTAAAAAAGAATATGAGAAAATACGAATAGGGTAACTGGCATAAAAGCAATATTTATAAAATAAAAAATCACGGGCTTACCAGAGAAGGAGGGCAACCACCGTTACAAAAAATCCCACATTTCACTCTAATGCCTCATTCTTGAGCTGCTACTGATAGAAAACAATGGCTATACTTCACAGCTCAAAAAAGCATTAGAACTTAAAAGGGCGTGGGTTCGATATATCCCACATCAATAAAATCTAAAAGATTGATATTTTCTTCACCAAATTGAGGCTCAGATACGTGTGTCTGACAAAGGCAAAAGAGAAGCCAACCACGCCATGGCTGCAAAAAACCAGTTGCATGTGAGTGAGAAGAATCTCAATCACAGACCATATCGGTTGCCACGCCGAGATACGGGTCGGATAATCTCCATGCCTGAATTAGTTACCCCAGATAGAGAAAAAATCATCATCACTGCCTCATTAAGATCTGAGGTCCCGTAGTTGTAGAATAATTGTGTGTATTGGGTCTTTGAATAATATGCAAACTGCAAACAAATCCAGAAACTGAAGTGTTATCATCTATCTTTCTCTCTTTCCTTTTTTAAGGGTTGTTGGTTTGTTACAAAAAGGGAGAATCATAGACACAGCAGAGAGGGGAAACCACCCTTGAAAAAAAATCCCATACTCCCTCTGTCGCCTCATTCTCGCCATTTCTGGCTAATCTAATTCAGAGGGTAATATAGCAGTTTTTCGAAAAATTGATCAAAATTTTGAGGCTCGGATGATAAAAAATCAGGCAAAGGAGACAAGGATCGCCATGGCTGCAGACCTCAGTTGCATCACATAGATGAATTCCGGGTCGCCCCGCCAAGATACGGGCCGCTCCAATGCCCGACCCAAACATCTTTAATCATCACAGCCTCTCATCCGTCACATTAAGGAGGAGAAAAAGAAGTTGGAGAAGCAGAAGAAGCAAGTGGTATGGGTTCAGATATTAAACCCTAAACTGTAAAAGGGACTTTGCGCAAGTTTAAGGGGCAATCTATGTATTGAACCATTTTCAACAATGGTGGTTTATTATACCGCATTTGGTGCAAAACAGAAAAGGAAATCATCCGCGAAAAAAACAGAGAGAGGGCAACCACCATTACAGACTCCCCATTGCCTCTCCGTCGCCTCATTCTTTTCGTCTAGAGTTTGCACAATACTCTATTAAGCTGGTCGTTTTAAAGTAACGGTACCTTTACTTCTATGTCCTTGCTGATAGTGAATAATGAAATGAAAAAAACAAATGATGAAATGATATTAGGGCAATTTAGTCACTCTATTCAATCCCTCGAATTTCTTAGGCTTTTTTTTTAAAGCAAATTATACTACTAGACATGCTGCCTAGTAGTTATTATATTAATATATATAAAAAATTCACAATGGAAGAGTATAAGTAAGGGTGTGTTACCTATGTGCCTTGGCTATATAATCATCCCTTTGTGCTTCCATTGCCTTATGTGCAGCTTTGGTTGTCGGCATCATCTCACGAGGGCGAATGATCTCATAGCCATGTGGATAATTTCCAAAGGCATTGGACATAAGCAAATACATACTCCGCTAGACCTTACCTTATAATTCCTACTGAGGCTATAGCAACCTCATCTACTAAAAAGAACGTAAGAAATAAGACGTAGAGCGCTAAATGATGTATGATCATAATAGAGTTTATAACATACTCTATTATGACATTACATATGATAATGCTAATAAAATGGCAAACTAGAATGATGTAGATATAATAATCTTACCCTTTTTTCTCTAATCTTATGAAATCTTTAACTTGTAAAACCTTATGTTCATCGTCAATCCGCTTCAAAATGTCTTCAAACATAATCATTTCTTCTTGAATCGATTAGAATTGTTGGACCTTGTGGAGGTGGTAGGGGCAGCCATCTTTTGCTTTGCAACCTTTATGGGGAGTCGCCTAATTGTAGTCTCTTGTGTCACCTTTCCATCCCAACTATGTTGTCTGTCATATGTCTTGTTCTTGCTTTTGTTGGAACCACTTCTCAAATGTCTAGGCGAAAGATCCCCTTCCCTAGATACGTTAGTAAATGATGCATGAAGTAATTCTTCCTCTTCCCTTTCTTTGTAAAATTCAAGCCCCATATCAATTCCAAAAGGGTCATTTTGATCCAATCGAGGAACTAAAGTTCCTTGCTCATGCCTCGGATTTTCAAACGCTGTCAATTTGTCTAAATCATGAGATACAAGGGCATGGAGGATATCGGTAGGTGTCAAGTTGTATTTTGCAGCCATTGCAGATGAAGTTCCAGTAGCACTAAAGGTGTGCAAAGATGACGATCCTGTTGTAGTTAGTGCATGTTGTTGCCAAGACTTTGAAATCCCGTTGGCAGATTCTATTGATAGAGTAACACCCTCCAAAGCAGTTGTAACTGATGTTTTTTCTGGAGGAGGAACAGAAAGAACAAATGTCAATGAGTTATAAGTTGTAACTCTATGTTTGGACTTGCTAGGCACGAAGGCAGGAGCAGTTGGGCTTAGATGTCGCACATGCTGCGTCTCTTTGAAATCTCTTTCTCATGAATGTTTGAAATCTGCTCTACGATTGCCTCACCCTTTCCTCCACCAGTTTTTTGTCCAGAATCCTCATCGGAAGACTGGGTTGCCTTATTGTCACTCTCATCTTTGATGCTTTCTGCATAATCTTCTTCCTCCACTTCAACTTACTCAGCCCAAGTCTTGTGATTAGCAACAATTACACTCGTTGCACCTTGCTGGTCCTTAGAATTAGTCACATCATTTGTAGAATTTGATTGTGATAGTGATGCCATTCCTTTCTCTACATGTTGAGTGTTTACTGTAGATATTAATTGCTGCGCCGAATCACCTCCTTGCTCACCAAAAGACTCCATCGATTGGGAAGGAACCTCATAAACCGAGGTATTCAAAGTAACCAAAGGAATGTTGATCTTTGGAGTGGTATGCATGAACATTGCTGGGATTCCTTGATCATTTCAGCTAATTCTGGACTGGAGAATTGGAGTGTATGAGTTGCGTTATGGTCTTGTACATTATGGGGATCATCCACAGGAACAATATCCTTTGAACCAATTAAGGGAGTACCAGATGTTTTAAAAGTTTGATGCGCTTTTACACTGCCTGAAGAGTTTGTATGAGCAGCCTTTGAGACTGCTTCGCCAGCACCGTTTCCAGTTGTTGATCTTGTCTCCTCCACCACCTATTACACATTCTAGTCATCCTTCTTCACAACACTAACATGATCCTCAACCAATACATCAAAAGAGTTTGAAATATTGGTGTTCATTGATGCTGTAATCTGGTTTTTAGCACCTGGAGAATTTCTGTTGTTAGGTGAGTGATTTACAACTGTCCAAGCTCTATGTTTTGCTTGAGCAGATGCACGTTGTTGTTGGTGTTTAGGTTGTTCAAATACTGCCAATGCTTTTGTACCATTTGCACTCCCAAAAGCATCAATATCTGTATTTTCTTGACCCTCATCTTGCACAACATTACCTGTTAAATCTGTTTGTTTTTCATCTAGAACACCCTGTGCACCAGTAGCGTTGACAATCACATAAGTAGGTTGATTACCAGATGCACTCAATGCATTATTAACTGCCAATGTTAAACCTACAGTTGTTGGTTGATTTTCAACTTTTTCAAATTAGCCTAACTCTGCTACTACTGCGCGTTTCTTAGCATTATTTGCTTGATCTGCACCAGTTATTGCACTCCTGTCCACCATCTGCTGAAGCTGCACAGGTTCAATAGCAGGATGTCTAAGAAGTCCAGATGAGCCTCGAACACCCACAACATCATACAGCCTAGGCAGAACTGTACTAGCAGCTCGTTCCACAATTGCATTTAATGCAACACCATCCTTCAAATTTGGACCTTGTCGATTCTGCCCAGAATTATCAACAGCGGAAACCACTTCCAAACCTGCTTTTATAGTAGGCCTTCGTTGATCTCCAGCATCCTGTAACTTCCACATCTGACCACACACATTAGTTTGACCTTCATGCCCTATTCTTTTTACCTCTAATCCTTGCGCGACGCTAGCCAAAGCTTGATCAACTGGGACCTCGGGCAACTTAGAATTCTACTCAAATTTTTTCCCACAATTTGCTACAGCCAATTCTTTTTTTCCATCCTCTGGCACAGTAGACATTTGTTGAGTTTTACCTGCTTGCACTTGCAATATCTTCTGCTGCCCAACGCTTTGATCTTGTAGTGATGGTTCTACCACTTGTTGGCAAGCTCTCTTTGCAATCAAAAACTCCCTAGCATCCCATTTTAAAGGTTCTACACAAGCCATCTGGACAACAGGAAGCAACTCATGGTCTGCCCTGTTTTCCATCTCAGTGCGACGACCTTCATTAGCCTTAGCCATCATTAAACGACATGCAATATCTTCATGTCCTTGATGCTTACAGTAAGTGCAGTACTTAGGAAGATTGTCATATACCACCTCCTGATAATACTCCATGAATTTCCCAGTACCTTTGTCGATAATATGCAACCTAACCTTCTTAGGGTATTTGTCTAAGAGATCAAGTAGCACCTTAGCTCTTGCAGCACTTGGCCTAGTTCGATCCTGCGTAGCTTTATCCACATCAAGTGGTTTTCCACACGCTGAAGCAATTGACAATAGCGATTTCTTTGCAAAGGAATTTGGCGGATAATCGTAAAACGATATCCAAACTACTGCTTTTGAAGTTTCCTCTCTAGGATTGAACCCTAGAGTCCACGGAAAGGCTCTAAAGAAAAAACATTCACCTTTGGACTTCATATAACTAGCAGATCTTGATAAAACCATAACAAAGTATTCATAGAGATCGAACCTTACCAAGATATGGCAAAATTCGAGTTGTCCAATATTGCATCGACCCTTTACATCTAATTGGACTGGAAGAAGCTGCCGTAGCTCTTGTCAATCTGGTTTTCCATAAGAAAACTTCAAAATCACAGCTTGGTGCAAGCCTTTTTCCATCGTGAGTGCATTCACCTCCTCCATTGTAAACTCGACAGTTGGTTCTCCATGGACGAACTTCACTGGAACCAATTGTTTAAATTTATTTTTATTTCTTTTGACTCTAACCTGTTGTCTTGGGCAACTTTTCGTGTTTTCAAGAATCCAAACTTTATTTTTTTTTTCATGGCTATAGTGTTCGTGCTTAAACAAATGGAAAGAATTCACCTATTATTTGTATTTACTAAGATTTGAACTTGATGCATCATGGTTTTCTTGCACTTTAATTGAGAGGGATTATTAGGTCACATTTTTTGGTGTAGTTCTAACAATCCAAGCGTACAAGAAAAATTTATATTTGACATATGGTTCGAATTTCTATGAATAGTGAGTTCGCTCATCTATTATTTTCCACTTAAACACCAAAGCTTTATCTGCGACAAAGTTCGATCTGTGACTTGTGCCTAACCTCCCATCTTTAGCGAACTTCTTACAAAAAATTAATTAATTCTCATCCCACAAAAAAATTATTTCTTTTGCTACTTGATTCTTTCTTTTATTAATTTGTTTGCAAATGGATTGAAGTAACTACTTGCTTATATGAGACCAAGGATTGAATACTACAACAATCTTGTATTTTAAATGTTTTGCCTTATTTCTCACCATTGTTGTCCTAGCAAGGGCTTATTCGTTGCTCATCAACGTTTTTATTATCCCGTTCAAACTTTGCATTTCCATGATATCTCTGGTCATTACACATCTAAAATGGCAAGACGAACCAACAAAGAGAGAACATTTCTGCTCCTCGCCATCTATAAAGCATGAATATCATAGCAATGCTTTATACTTTCCACAGTAAAGTGGAAGCTCGATTCATATATTCCATACCCTAGAGAGCTTGACTCTGATACCACCACGATAATTAAGCTAAAAGCCTCTTATCATTCATGCTGTTTTTTCAAATTGCTTGCAAACTTGTGCTTTTTTCCCATTGTAAGATCCTTTTTTAACTTTGCGACTTGTCTTCTATCAAACTACGTCACCTTGATCAAGTATGTCTACCAACTCACAGCCTCAACCAAAGATAGAGAATGAAGTTGCAAACAAGGAACAAATGGAAGACATGACAAGCAAAGATATCTGTGAGAAGGATAATAAACAATCTGGTGAATTAGATGAGGGATGTATTATTGTTGCTCGAATCTCCGTTAACTATGGTGATAATGTAGTAGCCAATAGTTTTCACAATATGCATACAAATGTGGAAGCTTCAGTTTTGAAAAAAGATCTGAAGATGAAAAGAATATACTCGAGTCACAAGTTTGTAGTCCTTTCTCTCGAAGGATCAAAACAATCCAAAAGGCTTCGACATTTGGCTTTATGATTAGAAATGAGCGTCATTATCAGTTCTTGGGAAAGAAGGTAGAGGACCTGAAGCTAGTAAATTTGTGTTTAGACCATGCATATCTCGTAATTTAATGGACAAAAAGATAATTAAAATAAAAAGAGCTTGTGTTTCAAGTATGAGATGATAAATGATGTATATATTGAATACAAATTACGAGTTGTTTCCCCTAACTTTGCTAACTCGGAGAATGAAAAAATTGAAATAGAGAAAGAAGGTCTCTAAAATATGTGCAGAAAAGAAATGAAAAATATGATAAAAACTCACGAGCCAAAGTTCGAGTGATTTTTTCTTATTTTGCTAACTCGGAAGTGGGAAAGAAATAAAGGTAGGAAGGATGGACAAATCTAGCCATTGAATTTCGCTATTATGATTCAAAGAATGGTGAACTGAAATTTAAGTCGTTGATGATTCTTGAGATGTTATATCTTGTTTTCCATTGATTTATAGTTTATCCGGCTAGATAAAGTTTCCATTATTTTAAGTTAAGGAACATGTATAAAAGGTAAAGTTCTTTGCCAATCAATGCCCAGCAATGCCGCCAAAGAGTGTTGATTGCCAAAGCTTCCACAAAATACACGAGAGAGATATTTTCCTTGATGCACCTGTTATAGGTCCTTCTACGGAGTTTATTTTATCAATCTTTATGCTAATTTATTTGTATTTATGTCAAATTAAGATTTACTCAAATCTTAATATAATTATTTTTTTTTTTGAAAAGACTGAATTACATCCTGAATTATGGAATAAAAATTATTTTTAGTCCGATAATATTCTTTACGAACCAAAAGCTCAGCCTTGACAAAATAAGAAGGTACGTAAGAGCATGTAGGATTTGCTACCAATAAATCTGTACCTTCTTTTTCAAACATTTAAAGCCTCTTTACAAACGCCAAAATCTATTCAACAAAACATTTGAAGACGAGATCGATCTCAAGAAGAGGAGGTGTTGTTAAGAGTTAATGTGACTTCATTGTTACCCCCTGGAACTAGAGTGTGACGTGATGGCACTCGAGCTACCTAACTAGTCGACCGAACCCTGTTCTAATTAGCTAAAGATCTGAATTGAATATCATACTCAAAAAATTTATAAATAAGTCTTAAGATAATAATTGTCTTAAAACTGAATTCTAATATAAATGTGACATGTTTGAAAAACTGCACCCCTTAAGCGAAGAAGAAGACTCGCATGGGCTATGTCATAAATATAATAAAATATAGCGAGTAGAGCAGGTGATCCACAAAATACACATTAAAAATCTGTAAACTGAAGCTGATTCTGAAAACTGAATTTAAACTGATAACTAAAAATAAAAAACTGAGTCTATATTTACTAACTGAAACTAAAGATGAAAGCTGAGTCTAAAACTGTTATCTGAATTAATGCTAAAAATTGAGTAATGTTTTAAAGAGATAATTTTTTGAAAGGATTTAGACATAGTGCCCCTGCGTATGTGAACATCTAAGAACACACACAAAGATTGCTAAATTTGTGATAGATCTCTTATTATGATCACTCATAGCGCCCCTGCGTATGTGAACATCTGGGAACACACACAGGGATTGCTAAAGTTGTTATAGACCTCTCATTATGCTCACTCAAGCTCAACCCATATGTGGGGCTAGAGTAGCTCAATTAAGTTCCATCTGAGCACATTAGTATGATCTCTGATCATACTCACTCAAGCTCAAACCATATATGAGACCATCAAGTAGCTCAATCAAGCTCCACATATCTGAGCACGTTAGCACCTGCAAGCATGGGGTAGCTAACCCTGGTCACTGTGGAGCTCATACTCGGGGAGATTTGCTACTTCTCTCTTTCTGAATGTGATCACAATAATCTGAACTGAAAGCTTGATAAGTACAAACAATTTCACATAAATAACAATCACAACACATCATAAAAACTAATCATCTGATGTTCTGAATCTGAGGTGAAGTCTGAGCAATACAAGTAACTTCACATGAACAAACAATTCTACATAAATAACTGCAACAAGTCATTTTATCTAATTCTTTTTCTATCATAAAGGTTTTCAATTGAATGTATATATAGCAAACAAGCAATTTAATATGTACATTTTAATATAGCCTTTCACTTAGGGAAGAATTCTCAACTCACCTTAAAGCGATGTTCAACTCACTTCCTTCAACAAATCTTGTATGAGTATTCCACAACTTTCAATATACATTTAAGATTATACAAATTATCAATCCTTGCCCTTCTAGTTTAATAATTTCAACTTTGAACTAGTTCTTAGACCACAATTACCCAAATTCTTGATTAATTAGGCTTATGACATGGAAATCGAGTATTGTTTCCATGCTAATTGGCACGACCTAAAATCCTACCCCCACGGGGTTATGATGGTGTCTGACATCACTTGCTAGGCAAGCCAACATATCACAGTAAATACGGAAGAATAAAACAAATAATTAACGACAGAATAAATATATAATGTAACAGTAACTCAGAAGCATACATAATAAGTCTAAAGATCAACACTAACATTCAACTATCCAAGACGTTGAGTCACGAGCAGTCACGATCCAAAATTTAACTAGTCGTGATGGCACCTATCCCAACTCACTAAGTAAGCCAATTAATAATTATCCAATTTAATGAGATCTATTGAGACAAATGAATGATAAAATAACTTAACCTTTATATATTTTCCAAGGACTGGTAGTACAAATCATGAGATTCTAAGATTTAGAATTTACAAAGGTGGTATGAAATAAAATACATCATCTGTTTGAAATATACATGAACAAATTAAAATTCTAAAGCTACCAAGATCAAGAGGCAGTTATGACCGGGATGCAGGTACATCTTCAAATCCAGCTCCCGCCATACACATCAACATCCAACATCCAACATCTGAGCGCACGGTGCAGAAGTGAAGTATAAGTACAACCGACCCCAAGTACTCAATCAGTAACAAAATTAACCTTAGGTTGAAAGTAGTGACGAGTTTGGACAAAGGTCGGATTCCAACACCAATAGCCAACAATAGTTCATAACAATATAATAAAAGTGGTAAAAAAAATATCTTAGAGATGTGATGCTCAGTTCGTTAACTGTTACAGAAAATAGTCATACTTTTCAAGTATAATAGTAAAACCCAAATCCTTCACCGAAATCACCAAAATATGAGTGAATCAGTAAAACTATGATTTTTTCCAAAATCTTTCAACAATAAATAATATGTTTCATTATCAGATAGCATGAGGAAAATACTTCTCTATGCCTATATATCAGTGTGCACGTGAAATCATGAATGTCACCAAAATTGCGTAGCATGAGAAAATGCATCTCTATGCCTGTATGTCAAGTATGCATGTCAAATGTAATGCATCACAGTGATGAACTCATGTACTCAATACTCTCAAAGTACGCAATCTCACTGTCTCACACTTTTCACTCATCAAGCTCAATCACTCAACACACTCAGTCACTCAGCACTGAACAGGGCAGATCCAGCCCAAATAAATCATTAGCAATTGCGCTCACTGTGGGTGTGCAGACTCCGAAGGGGCAAATCCAGCCCAAGCGCTATAATAAGCCAATCACGGCATAAATCAATAATACCTGTTACGGTGCGCAGCCCCATCCCATCCTAAATCAATAATACTTGTTGCGGCGTGCAACCCGATCCCATCAATATCACTCACAAACAGGCCATCGGCCTCACTCAATCATCAATCTCTCCAGTCTCTCGGGCTCACAATGTTATGAAAATCAGCCCAAAAATGATGATATGATGTATCAACAAATAGCAACAGAGATTGAGATATGATATGCAAATGAATGAGTATGACTGAGTATGTAACTACAATTTAAGCAAATAACTCAACAGCAAAAATGACCTCAGTGGGTCCCAACAGGATAAGGATATAGCCTAGACATGATTTCTAACATGAATCACAACTCAATTACTCTAGCACGTAGAGATTTCATAGATACAAATAAGGTTAGGTAACTACACAGTACCACATAAACAACCGAGTCAAAATTCACATGATGCACGCCCACACGCCCGTCACCTAGCATGTGCGTCACCCCAACACCAACACATCACGTATATTCAGGGGTTCATACCCTCAGCACCAAGTTTAGTGTCACGACCCAAAATCTAACCGTCATGATGGCGCCTATCATGGAACTAGGCAAGTCATAACTCAACATCTCAACACCGAAAAATCTTTGAACATAAAGATGGAAGCAATTTAATAATTTAGGAAAGCCTTTTTGAAAATAGAAATATCCAAAATATGATACAATCCATCCCAAAATCGGGGTGTCACAGAGTACATGAGCGTCTAAATCAGAATATAGTCCACTACAGTGTCTAGAGAAATAAACTGAAAATACAACTAGTGAAAAACAAAGAGAGTCAAGGCCTGCGAACGCCGTACAACTACCTTGGTAGTCTCCGAACTCTGAAGCCACAATCAGCAACCGCCGCCATGACCAAAATTGCCTGGATCTGCACACGAGGTGCAGAGAGTAACGTGAGTACATCCAACTCAGTAAGTAACAAGTTCAAACTTTGGACTGAAAGGTAGTGACGAACTCAACCGGTACAGATAAAATAGAAATAACTGAACAGATACGTAGGCATGCTTTCAAATTAAATAGGCAACTCAAAACAGTAAAGTGAAGCAGATCTGAACAGTGTAAAGAATATAACTCTGCTATCTCTACATGCCAATGCACATGTTGTATGTGATGCACCATGCTATCAGTCTCATGTGCTCACATTCTCGAATGCTCAACCACTCGGTACTGTATATGGCCCATACGGCCCAGGGAAGATCCATCCTGGAATATATACATCACTGACTATAAGTCAACCAGTATCGAGGAAGGCCAATCTAGCCCTGTGGAGAAGATCCATCTCCGGGTATCAAGTACTTCAGACAAGATCTATGTCCAGGGAAGATACATCCCTCAATAATATCAACCGCGCTCACTAGGGGTGTGTTACAGACTCCGGAGGGGCTCCTACAGCCCAAGCGCTAACATAAAATCAGTATAACCGTTGCGGCGTGCAGCCTGATCCCATAACAGTCATTCATAATCAGGCTCTCAGCCTCACTCGGTCATCAATCTCTCCAGTCTCACTCACGGGCTCACAATATCATGAAAACTAGCCTGAAACAATGATATGATTTATCAATAAATAACAATTGAGACGGAGATATGATATGATATGCATGAACATAACTGAGTACATAATATCAATGAAATCAAGGAGATGACAGCAAGAAACAACCACTAGGGGTCCCAACAGTACCGGCATAAAGCCTAAATATGATATCAACAAAATAGAGTCACTATACAGTGCCATGGAATCAACCGGGCCACAATTCTCACGGTGCACGCTCGCATGCCCGTCACTTGGCATGTGCGTCACCTCAATACCGATCGTATAGCACATAGTTCAGGGTTTCGAACCCTCAGAACCAAGTTTGAAAGCGTTACTTACCTCAAACCAAGCAAAGTCCTACTCTGGAATGCCCTTGCCTCTCAATTCAGCCTCCGAACGTCCCGAATCTAGCCACAAGTAATACAATACGATCAATATAGGCTAAAGGAATTAATTCCACAAGAAAAATACCAAATTATAGCCAAAATCCGAAATCGACTCAAACCCGGCCCCCAGGCCCACGTTTCGGAATCCAACAAAAATCACAAAACCCGAAAGCTTGTTCACTCATGAGTCTAACCATACCAAATTTATCAAAATCCGACCTCATTTGATCATTCAAATCCCCAAAATCCACTCTCCAATTCTCAAGCCCTAAACTCCCAAATTTCTAGCTCAAATCCCTAATTAGATGATGAATAAAGCCATGGATTCACGAAATTTATACCATCATGGGTTAGAATCACTTATCCCAATGTTGCTCCTTTAAAACCTTCGAAAAATCGACTCTCCTGAGTTTCTCAAGTCCAAAATTGAAAATGAAAGACAAAACCTCGAGCTGGTGCTTTTCTGCCCAGTAATACCGCACCTGCGGCCCATTGATCGCTTCTGCGACGCCACACCTGCGGAAATTCCATCGCAGGTGCAGATTTCACTTAAAATCCAGACTTCACTCCTGCGGCCTCAAGACCGTATCTGCACTTTACGCATGTGCGGAAACTCTCTCGCTTCTGCGGTCAAAACTCGCACCTGCGCCTACCTGCCCGCACCTGCGACTCACGCATGTGCGGGAATACCTTCGCACCTGCGGTTCCTGCCCAGGTCCTCGATGGCCGCATCTGTGACTCCTCAGTCGCTCCTGCGGGCTCGCACCTGAGGCTCCCACTCTGCAGGTGCAGAAGACACCAGAACCAGCAGCCTCGGCTGCATTTCATCAACTCCAATTCTTCCATTAACCACCCGGAATCACCCCGAGGCCCTCGGGACCTCAACCAAACATACCAACAAGTCATATGACCCTCTACGAACTTAGTCGAACCTTCGAATCACCCAAAATAACATCAAAACACCAAATTACCCTCGGATTCAAGCCTAGGAACTTCTAAACTTTCAAATTCCGCAAACGACGCTGAAACCTACAAAACCACGTCCGATCGACCTCATATTTTGCACACAAGTCATATTCAACATTACAGACCTACTCCAACTTTCGAAATCGGAATCCAACCCCGATATCAAAAAGTCAACCCCCAGTCATACTTTTCAAAAATTCGACGTTCGCCATTTCAAGCCTAAATTAGCTGTAGACCTCAAATTCACAGTCCGGACACGCTCCTAAGTCCTAAATCACCCAACGGAGCTAACGGAACCGACAGAACTCCATTCCGGAGTCGTCTTCACACACTTCCGACTACAGTCAAAATCTTGAGACTTAAGCTTCCGTTTTAGGGACTAAGTGTCCCGAAACACTCCAAAACCAAAACAAGACCTCCCGGCAAGTCACATAAGCAGAAACAGATACGGGGAATGTAATAAATAAGGGATCGGGGCTAATACGCTCAAAACGACCGGCCGGGTCATTACATCCTCCCCCACTTAAACATACATTCGTCCTCGAACGTGTCCAGAGTTGTTCTCGAAGCCATCAAACCGCCGTATAACCTTATGATGCACATACCCGAGGGTGATCTCACGTCACCCTATCCCATACAGGTCCGATAACACAACATAACTGAAATTTCTCAATTCAACCTGGCCTACAAGCCTTCGAATCCAATTTCTAACATCCGGAATTTCTTATAAGATATGAATCCCGCAACCTACACACTGTATAAGTCTGAACAAGCTGTACCAAAAGCGATAACCATAACTCAAATACTCAAAACTCAAATACCACATAGCTTAAATGCTCGAAGCAAATATTACTAATCACAGTAGCTGCTCAAATTAACCCAATACCGGTAACAACCTCATATAAAAAAAAAACCTCGTTATAAACCTTCGTACACTACCAATGATGAAAGAAACATGCAGAACTTATAACCCTTCATCAGATCAACAAGTCATGGTACTCCATCTCCTTTGACAAGAACTATAGCAAATTTCTAAGCCGACTTTCGATATTATCCTTCCAACCATGCTGATATCAATTCCGATAGTATCTATTCTAGGTATAATGACCTCATCTCATCCAGCACGACCACCCTAGTGACATGACACACCCATACAATCTAAAGCCACAACCCATGCAATCCGTGCACCAATAAGCAATATTCCAAATGTACTCAATCACGAAAATGACTCAAATAAGAGAATCGTCCCGTAAGCTCGACGGGTACCACCCCAACGCAATGCTAGGAACCCATCACACGTCGTAGAACCATAACACACAAATCTAACACTAGGATCATATCTCAACATAACTCTGCCGCAATGCGCGACCTTATCCAAACACTGATCCTTATGAAATACCTCAGCCACCATGCTCAAAATCAATAACCACGCGCAATCCAGCATCAAGTACTCGAAGTGCATTACCATAACCATGGAGAAGCAAATAACACAATGCCACACAAACCTGAAAGAACATAACCAATACACAACCACTCATGCATCACCCAAATACCCATCTCGCGCAATTTTCGCTATAAGCCCCCCAATAGAACTGCGCCATGGGTGCATACAACCAATGAATCACAACCCCTCGCAGCATAGAAGAGTAACTCATCGAACATATCAAAACACAAATAAGCTCAACATCAACCGAATGGCACATCCCTTAACAATAGCAGTATGGAGCCAACCAATCCGACTCGGTGTAGAATACACATCCTAATTGGGCCTACCAATGGACCCCCAAATCAACTCCAGGCACCCACACATGGATAAATAACCCTCTGAAAGCCCACAATGACTGAATCATAACACATACTATCGTCTAACTAACTTCGGCCATGACTTCACAGTCCACAACCATGGAAACAACCTGCTCTTGAGAACTCCCAGTCTTTAAATCCATATAACACCTGAATCCCATATCTGATCCCAACTCCACCGCCAGAATGTCTAACACATCCTTCATATACGATCATCCCACGAGGAATACTCCTAAAATTCTTCCGTGCCACGTAGCAAAATTGAATATCAGTAGTCGATCAACCAGAAGAGTACCGCAATACCAATGAACATCCGTAAATCAAAACACAATGCCCCTTTTAACCACGCACCCCTCTCAGGGATTATCGAGCAACTATAACATTCATCTAAATATACAACACTGACCATTCTATCCAGAATTCGTGAACTTGCCTTCAAGAATGAACTGTCACCTTGTACATGTAAATTGTAATCCTGCACAACACACCACATCTATCATGCCATCACCATACTGGTCTAGCCTACTACCCAGTTGTCCTATTTACTTCGAGTTTCTTCTGAATTATCCTCAATTTGATACTTCTCCTTGTCAAAACTCCACGATCCTTACCAAAGCTCACTACAAGACACCCTAACATAACACCATACTACCATAAGGCCTGTAAGCCATTGTACTCTTCTTAAGTACCTCCATAATTACCTCAACTATAATGCTCACTCTGAAAATACCTTATGCGAATTTAAAATTATTCTTCTTACCTTTCTTATACTAGAATGTAGAATCCATAATCATACAAAATTACTGCAAGTCCCGATACCTTCAAATGCAAATCTCAGATTTTATCCATACACAAGTCCGGAAACATTCTCAATTGCTATATATAATTCTCAAACCCATTAGAATTTTCTCGGGAGTCACCCACTTTGCTCAAATCTAAATTACACCGCCCAAACGGGCCGAAAGGCACAAGCCCCATTAGCATAACAACCCCAAAAAGTAACCCTGCCTTAACATCACCAATCGAATTCATACTTCGTGCGCACTACATTCTTCAAAATAGCAACTTATTCATTTCATGATTTTTATATTTTTCATAAAGTGCAATGTAGCCCGTATTCAGGAATTTCCTTACTCGAGCCATCCTCAGTTTTAACTTCTGCAAGTCATAACTAATCCACGAGTATGCCTCGGGCAAAGACCAATACATCACATAATTGTGAAATCAAAGCATAGATAGCAGACTCCCCCACTTGGCTCAAAGCCATTTAACAAAACATCTGATAACTCACCATACCCAAGATAACATCTAAATTGACCATACTAAGCAATAAGAGATCTACTCTAGTCTCCAGACTCCCAATAGTCACCACACATGACCGATATACACGATCCACAATGACAGTTTCGCTCACCGGCATAGACACATGAACAGGTGAAACTAGAGACTCACGCGGCATACCCAGATAATGAGCGAAATGCGAAGATACATATGAATAAATGGGACCAGGGTCAAATAATACAAAAGCATCTCTATGGCAAACTAAGACAATACCTGCAATCACAGCATTCGGAGCAATGACATCTGGTCTGGCAGGGAGTGCGTAGAAACGGGCCTGACTGCCACCTGATCGGCCTCCCCCTCTAGGGCGACCCCTAGCCGACTGAGCTCCACCCCGATCTGGCTGGGCGAGTGGTGATGTAACTGGTGCCGAAATCAAAGGCTGACTCCTTTGCTGAGATGAACCTGCCGAAAGGCGGGGACAATGCCTCTTGATATGACCTAAATCTCCACACTCAAAGAAACCTCTCTTTGCAAATGGCGGTAGGGACTGAAGGGAACCCCGAGCACTGGAATAACTACTAGAAGGTCCTGACACAGATGAACCCTGAGCTGATGCCGCATGAGACGAACTCTGAGCTGGTAGTGCACTGAATGAAGACTGGCCCTGCTGATAGTTGTGTGCACCATGGCTAGATGATGCACCATGGTGAACCGGGCGAGTCATCTGAGCATGTCCGAAAGGGCGACCCCTACCGTGGTGGAACTGACCCCCAAAAGGAACACCACTAAATCCACCCTGTCCACGAGGCCTCTTGGCCTCCCTCTCAACCCGCTTCTAGCTGCGAACCATCTCGATCTGACGAGCAATATCGACAACCTCATCAAATGTAGCACCAGACACTCTCTCTCTAGTCATAAGCAAACACAGCTGAAAAATGAGGCCATCTATGAACCTCTTGATCCTTTCCCTGTATGTAGGAACCAACTAGATAGCATGATGGGCCAACTCTGAAAATCTTATCTCATACTACGTCACAGACATATCACCCTGACGAAGCTGCTCGAATTGCCTGCGCAGCTCCTCTCTACGGGATTGAGGCTCGAACTTCTCCAAAAAGAGAACGAAGAACTGCTGCCAGGTAAGGGGTGCTGCACCGACCGACATACGCCTCTCGTAAGCCTCCCACCAACTGAAGGCAGCCCTAGAGAACTGAAAAGTAGTGAACGAGACCCCACTGGTCTCTAGAATACCGGCTGTACGGAGTATCCTCTGACACCTGTCCAAGAAACCTTGTGCATCCTCTCCCTCTGCACCACTGAAAGATGGAGGATGGAGTCTCCCAAACCTTTCCAATCTACGCTGCTCATCCTCAGGCATAGTAGGAACCACATAGTCCTGAGCAGCTGCAATCGGCTAGGCTGGTGGTACCCCCGGTTTCTGGAATCCCTATACCACCTGCACTGGTGTGTAGGCAGCGGGAGTCTAAGCACCTCCCCCGGCCTGAGAAGTGGCTGCTGCGGCCAGAACAAAGACCGCCTAAGCAAGACTGGTACACTGTCAGAATCTGAGCTAGGGCCTCCTGAAGGCCTAGAATCACAATAGGCACAGGTGGTGCCTGAGCTGGTGCATCAACAACTGGAATCTGGTCCTAATCTGGGGCAACTGGTAGATCTGGAGGTACTGCCCCAGCTGTTGTGCGGGCTACACCTCTGCCCCTACCGCGGCCTCTACCGCGCCCACGCGGCCCTGGCCGGTGGTACTGATGGTTGTCTATCCTACCTGGTAGTACAAGTCCTCACCATCTGTGAGAGAATGAAACAACAGATGTTTAGTTACTAGAATCAAAAGATTCGCACGATAAGAATTCAAGAATGTGGAGTTTTCTAAGGGTTCTGCAGCCTCTCGAAGATAAGTACAGGCGTTTCCATACCGATCCGTAAGACTCTACTAAACCCGCTCATGACTCGTGAGACCTATGTAACCTAGGTTCTGATACCAACTTGTCACGACCCAAAATCTAACTGCCGTGACGGCGCCTATCGTGGAACTAGGCAAGCCACAACTCAACATCTCAACACCGAAAAATCTTTGAACTTAAAGATAGAAGCAATTTAATAATTTAGGAAAGCCTTTTTGAAAATAAAAATATCCAAAATATGATACAATCCATCCCAAACCTGGGGTGTCACAGAGTACATGAGCGTCTAAATCAGAATATAGTCCACTACAGTGTCTAGAGAAATAAACTGAAAATACAACTAGTGAAAAACAAAGAGAGTCAAGGCATGCGAATGCCGTGCAGCTACCTTAGTAGTCTCCGAACTCTGAAGCCGCAATCAGCAACCACCGCCATGACCAAAATTGCCTGGGTCTGCACACGAGGTGCAGGGAGTAATGTGAGTACATCCAACTCAGTAAGTAACAAGTCCAAACTTTAGACTGAAAGGTAGTGACGAACTCAACCGGTACAGATAAAATAGAAATAACTGAACAGAAACGTAGGCATGCTTTCAAATTATATAGGCAACTCAAAACAGTAAAGTGAAGCAGATACGAACAGTGTAAAGAATATAACTCTGCTATTTCTACATGCCAATGCACATGCTGTATGTGATGCACCATGCTGTCAGCCTCATATGCTCATACTCTCGAATGCTCAACCACTCGGTACTGTATATGGCCCATACGACCCTCGAAAGATCCATCCCGGAATATATACATCACTGACTTTAAGTCACCAAGTACCGAGGAAGGCCAATCCAGCCCCGTGGAGAAGATCCATCTCCGGGTATCAAGTACTTCGGAAAAGATCCATGTCCAGGGAAGATCCATCCCTCAATAATATCAACCGCGCTCACTGGGGGTGTGTTACAGACTCCGGAGGGTCTCCTACAGCCCAAGCGCTAACATAAAATCAGTATAACCGCTGCGACGTGCAACCCGATCCCATAATGTCACTCATAATCAGGCTCTCACCCTCACTCAGTCATCAATCTCTCCAGTCTCACTCACGGGCTCACAATATCATGAAAACTAGCCCGAAACAATGATATGATTTATCAATAAATAACAACTGAGACGAAAGATATGATATGATATGCATGAACATGACTAAGAACATAATATCAATGAAATCAGTGAGATGACAACAAGAAACGACCACTAGGGGTCCCAATAGTACTGGCATAAAGCCTAAACATGATATCAACAAAATAGAGTCACTATACAGTGCCATGGAATCACCCAAGCCACAATTCTCATGGTGCATGCTCGCACGCCCGTCACTTGGGATGTGCGTTACCTCAATACCGATCGTATAGCACATAGTTCAGGGTTTCAAACCCTCAAAACCAAGTTTGAAAGCGTTACTTACCTCAAACCAAGCAAAGTCGTACTCCGGATTGCTCTTTCCTCTCCATTCAGCCTCCGAACGTCCCGAATCTAGCCACAGGTAATACAATACGATCAATATATGCTAAAGAAATTAATTCCACAAGAAAAATACCAAATTATACCAAAATCCGAAATCGGCTCAAACCCGGCCCCCGGGCCCACGTCTCGGAATCCAACAAAAATTACAAAACCCGAAAGCCTATTCACTCATGAGTCTAACCATACCAAATTTATCAAAATCCGACCTCATTAGGTCATTCAAATCCCCAAAATCCACTCTCCAATTCTCAAGCCCTAAACTCCCAAATTTCTAGCTCAAATCCCTAACTAGATGATGAATAAAGCCATGGATTCACGAAATTTATAACATCATGGGTTAGAATCACTTACCCCAACGTTTCTCCTTGATAACCTTCGAAAAATCGCCTCTCTCCCGAGTTTCTCAAGTCCAAAATTGAAAATGAAAGATAAAACCTCGAGCTGGTGCTTTTCTGCCCAGCAATACCGCACCTGCGGTCCATTGGTCACTTCTGCGATGCCGCACCTGCGGAAATTCCATCGCAGGTGTGGATTTCACATAAAATCCTGACTTCGCTCCTGCGGCCTCAAGACCGCATCTGCGCTTTATGCAAGTGCGGAAACTCTCTCGCTTCTACAGTTAAAACTTGCACCTGTGCCTGCCTGCCCGCATCTGCGACTCACACAGGTGCGGGAATACCTTCGCATCTACGGTTCCTGCCCAGGTCCTCAATGGCCGCATCTGCGGCTCCTCAGTCGCTCCTGCAGGCTCGCACCTGCGGCTCCCACTCTGCAGGTGCGGAAGACACCAGAAGTAGCAGCTTCAGCTGCATTTCATCAACTCCAATTCTTCCGTTAACCACATGGAATCACCCCGAGGCCCTCGGGATCTCAACCAAACATACCAACAAGTCATATGACCCCCTACGAATTTAGTCGAACCTTCGAATCACCCAAAATAACATCAAAACACCAAATTATCCTCGGATTCAAGCCTAGGAACTTCTAAACTTTCAAATTCCGCAAACGACGCCGAAACCTACCAAACCACGTTCGATTGACCTCAAATTTTGCACACAAGTCATATTTAACATTAAGGACCTACTCTAACTTCCGGAATTGGAATCCGACCCCGATATCAAAAAGTCAACCTCATGATCAAGCTTTCCAAAAATTTGACTTTCGCCATTTCAAGCCTAAATTAGCTACTGACCTCAAATTCACAGTCTGGACATGCTCCTAAGTCCAAAATCACCCAACGGAGCTAACAGAACCGACAGAACTCCATTCTGGAGTCGTCTTCACACACTTCTGACTACGGTCAAAATTCTGAGACTTAAGCTTCCATTTTAGGGACTAAGTGTCCCGAAATACTCCAAAACCAAGACAAGACCTCCCGGTAAGTCACATAAGCAAAAATAGATACGGGGAATGCAGTAAATAGAGGATCGGGGCTAATACGCTCAAAACGACCGGCCGGGTCATTACATTTAGAAGTTTTACTTACCTCGAACAAGCCAAATCCAATACCGAGGAAGCCAAACGATGCTCCAAAAATGCCATCACGCGCGTACCGACCTTCGAATGGCTCGAAACTAGCCAAAAGCAACTCAAATATATCAAATAATGCCTAAGGGAACAATTCCAAATGATAAAGGTCGAATCTTTAATCAAAAGCCCAAAGTCAACTAAAAAAGCAAACTCGTGCCTGCACCTCGAAACCCGACAAAACTCACAAAATCTGATAACCCATTCAATTACGAGTCCAACCATACTAGTTTTACTCAAATTCGACTTCGAATCGATGTTCAAAACTCAAAAATTAACTCTATGAAACTTTAGACAAAACCCCCCAATTTCCCTCTTGAAATCCTCAATCAAATGCCAAAAACGAAGATAGATTCATGAAATAAAATCAAAACCGAGTAGAGAACACTTACGCCAATTCTTGTGGTATAAATTACCTCAAACATTGCTTCAATCTGAGCTCCATAGCTCCAATTATGATAAAATGGACGAAACTTCCGAAATAGAGTACTTTATATTCACTAGACAGAAATACCCTACGCGATCGGGGGACATTCTTCGCGACCACGAAGAACAAACTCAGCAGCCTCCCAAAATACTCTACGCATTCGCGAAACATCACATGCGAACGCAATGTACACATATACCTGCACTACGCGATTGCGACATGATCAATGTGAATGCGAAGAAGAATCTTCCGCCCCCAGTTTTTCAACTCATCACTACGCGAACACAAGCTGACTCATGCGAGCACGAATAGTATCCAGCTCCAAGTCAACTCTCGGTCAAACTTATGAACATTCCAAACCTTCAAAATTCTGACTTTCGCCAATTAGTGCCGAAACCTTCTAGAAATATCCAAATGTAAATCCGGACACATGCCCGAGTCCAAAATCACCATCCGGACCTAACAGAACTATCGAAACTTTAATCCGAGGTCAAATACTAAAAAGTCAAATTTGGTCAACTCTTCTAACTCTAAAGTTTCAATCATGAAATTTATTCTTTCAAATCAATTCTGAATAACCTGAAAACAAAAACCGACAATTCACACAAATCATAATACATCACACGATGTTGCTCGCATACTCATAGCAATAATTCCCGATCACAGTAGCTGCTCAAAACAAACCCAATATCGGTAATAAACCTTATATCAAGTAAAACCTCATTCGAAACCTTCGTACACTACCGATGATGAAAAGAAACACGTAGAAACTCATAACCACTCATCAAATCAACAAGTCATGGAGCTCTCCCTCTTTCGACAAGAACTATAGCCAATTTCTAAGTCGATCAGTGACATTATCCTCCCAAATATACCGCAATCAAATCCGATAGCACCCATTCTAGGTCCAACGACCTCATCTCATCAAATATAGCCACTCTACTGACATGCCACACCGATACAACCTCAAGCCACAAATCGTGAAATCCTTGCACCAATAGGTAACAACTCAAATGTACTCAACATAAAAAACTGACTTAAACGAGAGAACCGTCTAGAAAGCTCCACAAGTACCACCACAACGCAATACTTAGAACCCATCACACACACAGTAGGACCAAGACACACGAATCTGACATAAAGGATCATATCCCAACATAACTCTACTACAATGCGTGACACCATCCAACACCGGTCCTATGAAATACCTCAAGCCACAATGCTCAAAATCATCAACCACACGCAATTTAACATTAAGTACACAAAGTGCATGGCCATAACCATGAAGAAGAAAACAATACAATATACCACAACTGCAAAAGGCTATAACCAAGGCGCAATCAACAATTCCACACCCCAATAACCATTTTTCTCTAATTTGCTACAAGACCCAAATAGAACCGCACTAGGTGTGCATATAACCAACAAATCACAACCCCTCGTAGCATAGAAGAGTAACAAATAGAACATATCAGAACATGAACCAGCTTAACTCTAACCGAATGATACACCTTTCAGCAATAACGGTGCTGAGTCAACAAATCCAACCCGATGTAGAATGCACATCCCCCTCGGGCCTACCAATGGGCCCCCAAATCAAACTCCGGTCATCACCCAAATGGATAAATGGCCCTCCAAAAGTCCACAATGATCTAACCATGACACATACTATCATCTGGCTAGCTTTGGCCACATCTTCACACTCCACAACCACGAAACAACCTGCTTCTGAGAACTCCCGGTCTCCAAGTCCATAGAACACACGAATCACCATACATGACCCCAACTCCAGCACTCAAATGTCTAACACATCTCTCATGCACTATCATCCTATGAGGAATACTTCTATAATTCTTCAGTGCCACATAGCAAAATCTGTACATCAACAGTTAATTAATCAGGCGAGTACCATAATACCAATGAAGCATCCGTAGTCAAAACACAGTGCGCCTTCTGAAATGCGCGCCCATTTCAGGCAATACCAAGTAGTAATAACATTCATCTAGTCATCTAAAACCGTCCATGATGTCTAATTCATGAACTTTCCTTAAAAACTAAATCGTGACCTTGCAACATGCAAATCTCAATCCCACACAACACACCGCATATATCATGCCACCATATGAAAAGCACAAGAATCTCATAATCAACTCTGAGTCACCAGCAGAATACATACTCGATCAGTCAAAAACCTTCTATTTGATCCTATCCAGGAGAAAATCATAACACACAACTTGCTCCTCATACCGATAGGAAATATCCATCTCAAACCGTGGTAGAAACCATCGAGAACTCATCGAAATCTATTTGCACATAACCAAACCATCAGAACTGAATCTCTCTAACTCAACCTAGCCACACAGATCGCCAAACCCAAGAGTATTGCTCCAAAACACCTGTAGAGACTTACCACATCATAAGTACCCAAGGAACCGATCATATCCATTACCGTGATGATCCAACTTACTACCAAGCTGTCCTATTTCTACGAGTTCCTTCCGAATTATCCTCAAGTTGACACTTCTCCTTGCCAGAACACCACGATCCTTATCCAAGCTCACCATAAGAGATCCTAACATAAAACCATACCGCCCTAAGGTCCATAAGTCTTTGTATTCCTTCTTAAGCACCCCAAAAGCACCACAACCGAGACTCACACTCTAAAGAGTCCTTTTGTGAATTAAAGTCATTCCCTTCACCTTCCCGATACCGAAATGTAGAATCCATAATGATATAGAAATACTGCGAGTCTCGACACCATCCAGTGTAAATCTTAGATTCTAGCCATATATAAATCTGCAAAATTCTCAATTGCTACATATAAATGTTGAATCAATTAGAATCTTCTCGAGAGTCATCCACTCTGCTCAAATCTCAATTGCACCGACCATGCCGGGCGAAACGATTTGTGCCCCATTAACACGACAACACCCAAAGAAGTAACCCCACCTTAACACAACTGAGCAAATTCCTACTCCATATGCACCATATCTTCCATAATAACAACTCAATCATTCCATGATTCCCATATACCCATAAAGTGTAACATAACCCATATCCAGAGATTCCTTTACTCGAGTCCTCCTCGATCTCAACCTCCGCAAGTTACATCTGATTCCTAAGTATGCCTCAAACTGAAGCCAATACAACACATAACTATGCAATCAAATTATCGATAGCAGACTCCCCCACTTGGCTCAAAGCCATAGAACAAAACACTCGATAACTCATAATACCCATACTCTATTATTGCCATAATCCCGCACCGAAATTCAACCCAATCCTTCATAAGCTCATGTAACACAAACACTCTAATACCTCAAAACATCTGTAAATCTCGCATTCATCCTCGTGATGGTCAGGCCAACTATTACAACTGATCCAAACTCAAATTGCAACACCTATACCCACTGGTATAAAAGAAAGCCTCCACACATCATCATAAAGATCACACATCCGTAGATTACCCCGCAGGTGATAACCCACCTGCTTAGCCTCAAATTAACATCTCTCTATACCCTTTCACAGCCACAACTAATATGCAATCACTTAATCTTCCTGAGTCTGAACTCATCAATAAGACATGAGAATCTAATTCGTTCCACAATTAAACAACATGAAAGATCCTTCAACACACTCATAACTCGAGACTACACGTCACATCAAGACAGAAATCAAGCACCCAATAGTCCTTTTTAAATCTTAAGAAAATTCTTCTCGTCACATTTAAACCATCTGAACACAGCCCATAGTCACACCATACTCATCATTTAGTCATCCAACCACTCACCGGGCCACAAATTCCACTCATAGGGACACCACTGGACATAGAAGTCCAAAAGCACATGCTCGCATAATTGAAACTATATAGCCTAAGTTGCGGTTTAAACCGGGCCTCAAGTCCTCCAGACTAGCCCATCACCAAAACAAAGAAAACACATCGCGCACCTCGTCCATGGAATCCACAAAGCCGTCGATGCACAGTTGATACCGAGCGCTCACATACGCATACGAGTGAGTGGAAGGGATTCAAAGAGTTACGCTTCAAGCTAAATCAATGTCGCACGATAAGGAATGAAAGATGAGAAGTTTATCCTAAATGCCCTGTAGCCTCTCAAAGATAGGTATGGACGTCATCATACCGATTCGCAAGACTCTACTAGACATTTTCTCATGACTCGTAGAACCTATGAACCTAGATATCTGACACCAACTTGTCACGACCCAAAATCCAACTAGTTGTGATGGCACCTAACCCAAACCGCTAGGTAAGCTAATTAACAACTATTCAATTTAATGAGATCTATTGAGACAAATGAATGATAAAATAACCAAACCTTTATATATTTCCTAAGGACTGGTAGTACAAATCATGAGCTTCTAAGATTTAGAATTTACAAAGCTGGTATAAAATAAAATTCATCATATGTTTGAAATATACATGAACAAATTAAAATTCTAAAGCTACCAAGATCAAGAGGCAGCTATGACTGGAATGCAGGTACATCTTCAAATCTAGCTCCCGCCATACACATCAACACCAACATCCAACATCTGAACGCACGGTGCAGAAGTGAAGTATGAGTACAACCGACCCCAAGTATTCAATCAGTAACAAAACTAACCTTAGGTTGAAAGTAGTGACGAGTTTGGACAAAGGTCGGAGTCCAACACCAATAGCCAACAATAGTTCATAACAATATAATAAAAGTGGTAAAAAAATATCTTAGATATGTGATACTCAGTTCGTTAACAGTTATGGAAAATAGACATGTTTTTCAGGTATAACAGTAAAACCCAAATCCTTCACCGAAATCACCAAAATATGAGTGAGCCAGTAAAACCGTAATTTTTCCCAAAACCTTTCAACAATAAATTTGTTTTATTATTAAATAGCAAGAGAAAAATACTTCTCTATGCCTACATATCAGTGTGTACGTGAAATCATGAACATCACCAAAACAGCGTAGCATGAGGAAATGTATCTCTATGCATGTATGTGAAGTATGTATGTCAAATGCAATGCATCACAATGATGAACTAATGTACTAACACTCTCAAAGTACTCAATCTCATTGTCTCACACTTTCCACTCATCACGCTCAATCACTCAACACACTCAGTCACTCAGCACTGATCATGGCAGATCCAACCCTCAACGCACTCAGTCACTCAGCACTGTACATGGCAGATCCAGCCCAAATGAATCAATAGTAACTGCGCTCACTATGGGTGTGCACACTCCGGAGGGGCAGATCCAGCCCAAGAGCTATAATAAGCCGATCATGGAATGAATCAATAATACATATCGCGGCGTGTAGCCTGATTCCATCATAAATCAATAATACCTACTGCGACGTGCAGTCCGATCCCATATATCACTCACAAACAGGCCCTCGGCATCACTCAATCATTAATATCTCTAGTCTCTCGGGCTTACAATGTCATAAAAATCAGCTCAAAAATGATGATATGATGTATTAATAAATGGCACCGAGATATGATATGCAAATGAATGAGTATGACTGAGTATGTAACTGAAATTTAAGCAAATAACTCAACAACAGAAATGACTTCAGTGGGTCCCAACATGATAAGTATATAGCCTAAACATGATTTCTAACATGCATCACAACTCAATTACTCTAGCACATAGAGATTTCATAGATACAAATAAGGTTAGGTAACTACACAGTACCACAGAAATAACTGAGTCGAAATTCACACGATACACGCCTACACGTCTGTCACCCCAACACCAACACATAACACGTATATTCAGGGGTTCATACCCTCAGCACCAAGTTTGGAAGTGTTACTTATCTCGAACAAGCCAAATCCAATACCGAGCAAGCCAAAGATACTCTAAAAATATCATCCCACGTGTATCGACCTCCGAACGGCTCAAAACCAGCCAAAAGCAACTCAAATATATCAAACAATGCATAAGGGAACAATTCCAAATGATAAAGGTCGAATCTTTAATCAAAAGCCCAAAGTCAACCAAAATGTCAATCTCGGGCCTGCACCTCAAAACCTGATAAAACTTACAAAATCCGACAACCCACTTAAATCCGACTTCGAATCGATGTTCAAAACTCAAAAATTCTCTCTATGAAACTTTAGGCAAACCCCCCAATTTCCCTCTTGAAATCCTCAATCAAATACCAAAAACAAAGGTAGATTCATGAAATAAAATCAAAACTGAGTAGAGAACACTTACCCCAATCCATGTGATGAAAATCGTCTCAAAAATCGCTTCAATCCGAGCTTCATAGCTCCAAATATGATAAAATGGCCGAAACTTCCGATATAGAGCACTTTATATTCACTGGAGAGAAATACCCTACGTGATCGCAGGATGTTCGCGAAGAACATCCTCAGCACCGTCCCAACAAACCCTACGCGTTCGCGAAACATCACATGCGAACACGATGAACACATGTACCCACATTACGCGATCGCGACATGATCAATGCGAACGTGAAGAAGAATCTTTTGCCCCCAGCTTTTTAACTCATCACTACGCGAACGCAGGCTGACTCATGCAAACACAAATAGTATCTAGCTCCAAGCTACGCAATCGCGGCCCACCAATCGCGACCACGATTAAGAAATTGCGAGCTCCAGGTTTTCCTCTATGCGATTGCATCACATACTTCACGATCGCGAAGACCAATCGAGGAACCAGAAACCAAAACACACCAGCAATCAAACATGAAGGAAAAATGCTCTGATTCCACCTCGAAACACGCCCAAGCCCCTCGGGGCCATGCCCAAACATTCAAAAAGTCCCATAACATAGTACGAACCTACTCGAGGCCTCAAATCACGCATAACAATATCAAAACTACGAATCGCACCTTAAATCGAACTTAATAAAATTTGAATCTTTCAACTTCCAAAACGCGTGCCGAAACACATCAATACAATATTGTTTGGAAAATAGAAATATTACATAAGAAATGGAAAGATGACTCTAAGGCCTGAAAATAGTATGTAGCTCTAAATCGAGTTGTCTATCTGGTAACCGCTAAGCACCTCTCGGGATTCCACTAGTACCGATGTCCGAATCTGCACAAGAAGTGCAGAAATATAGTATGAGTACTACCGATCCAATATACCGTCTAAGTGTTGAGCCTAAACCCGACGAAATAGTGACTAGGCAAGATACCTGACGAAGCTAATGTGTATATGATTTTCTGCTCGTACTTTATCAAATTCTAGTATAGTTTATGATATCATCCCACATAAATTGAAGAATCTAAGCTACAGACTTGTAATATTTTGACTAATATTTGAGATAATCAAATTGATGAAAGGTGTGTTTGGAATTTTAAATTAAGACAAATTTCTTCCGAAAGGTTTATATTTAAAAAGAGTTGGGAATCGTTGAATTCACTTGATATATCATTACAATAAATCTCAGTTTTATACGTATTTCTCTAAACAATAATTGCTTATTACTAATACAATTATATTTTAATACTAAGAAATAAATAAATAATTAACACTCTGTGGGGTTATGTTAATTAATTGATCTAAAACTAGTGATGGTTAAACTGAAATATCTTGCCTGAATTGTGCCAAGCGTAGTAAAAATTTCGTGAGAATATTTTTACTACAAAATCTATAGTCTTGCCTTCAACAATTCCTCCATGAGAATTAAAACCGAAGAAAGCAAGATTATAGACTTGAAATAATAATCTTACTAAAAATTACTCTCACTCTAATATTCTATTCATCAGTTATTATATATTAATTTTGCTTCGTGAGAATTATAAAAGTAATATAAGAATAACTTAGATATAAAATATATAGTTGTGATAATAATGATTAAAAAATTATCATTCCAGCACAGCATGAAATGTAAAAATAAAGTTTCAAGCCAAGAATGTATTGAAACTGAGATAGTATTATAATTATATCGAATTTCATCAACTATCCCAACACAAAGAAATTACTCCATTATGAAGTAAGAAAAGCTAAAAAATATTTTCCAAAGACAAAGAGTATTTTTACTACAAAGAAAAAGACTAGAGAAAGAGACCAAGATTACTCTTCTCTTTCTCTTTAGAAACTTTAGAAAACTAGATAGAAAATTGGATACAAAGTGGGATCCTTTCTTCTACAAACATATGCCTATTTATAGGAGAATTCCTACGAGACCTTGGTGAGAACTTGCAGAACAATATCAATATATCATATGGCCTTGATGAGAATTTGACATGGCAATTTGTCAGAAATTTTGGTGAGAATTTTCCATAACTTTGTATCTCTTGACTTTGTGTAGTCTTAGACGAAGTTGTCACAGATGCATCCTTCTTCCTTGAACTTTAGGTTCTTTCTTTTTCTCTTTTTCCATGTATTCTTTTTCCTGCAAGAATTGTTAGAAAAGTGAGAAAATAGGATATAAACTGGTCCTGTTTTATATCTAAAATATTATATTTTTATATTAAAATATATGAATAATTTATATCTATCAAATACTTTCACACTTGAATTTTTGTTCGTCCTAGAGGAAAAGAATTTGGAAAGAAAAGTATATTGGTATTTTTTGTTTAAAATTATGGCTACTCTTGTAAAATAAAAATATAATCAAATAAAATCTATCATACTTTCAAACTTTATAAATTTTCTATATTCATCAAATCTTTACCTTGTTTTTACTTTTATTTCTATTCAACAAAAGTTGTACATTCTTTCTTTTTGGAACTTCTCTGAAATTGATAAATTTATGATCATATGCATTGAGTATTCTTCATTTTTTGTCCATAGGCTTGCCCTTTATGTCTATCTCCACTAATGTAGACTGAACACTGATTTCTAAAATCTTTTAGGACTTTTTCTGGCTTGTAATATTGGCTTCAAGCTGGTAGGTTAAAGGTTATATTTGTAGTAACTTGTCTTTTTTTAGTTTTGGAGCAGAATATTGCTAAGATCAGTCTTTCCAAATATTTGCTATTGATGTTTTTTTGGTTGTACTTATAATGCTTGTACACAAGATCAATCTCTTTTTTCCCCCTTTAATCCTAATTCTTTTTCCCACTAAGCTCCAAGCTTATTTTCTGAAAAAGAAATTTTCAAATCATAAGCATGAACGTGATATTTAAATTTGGGTATATTTAGGTATCAAAAGAAAAAAAAATAGGTCTTCAAGCTTCAAAACAGGTGCTAGGGATTATTTATTTTTAGTAAACATTTGTGCAATATCTAGAAAAGACTGAGGTGAACAAAGAAAGTCTAAATTCATATTTCAAAAATCAGTGTTGTCTAGGATTTCACCTCGAAAGATTTGGAGCAAGTTCTAGCATATAGATTATAAGTTCTACTTGATTTTGACCATAATGCTTCTCAATCTCAGAAGGCCTTGCCAAGTATTGAAGATATTTATTCTTTCCTTCATAAAAATAAACTTCAAAACAAGAAATTTAAGTGGTAAATATAAAAAATATATATTTGACATAGAATGATAAGAGTTTTATTTTGATAAATTAACACTTTACAAGAGGCATAATGTAATTACCTGACCGGTCGTTTTGAAAATTAGCGCTCCATTCAGTGGTTTAATATCTCGAGCAGCTCCGTATTATGTGTTATGACGTGCGTGCGTAGTCGAGTTCAGATTTTGGATGATTCCGGATTGATTTGGAAGAAGGATTCTTGTTTTAGAAGTTTAAGCGATAAGAGTTGACTGAAATTTGACTTTTCTATTGACGACTCCGAAATGGTATTTTGATGGTTTCAATAGTTTTGTACGGTGATTTTGGACTTAGGCGTGCGTCCGAATTTGGATTTGAAGGTCTGTAGGATAATTTGAAGCATTTCGGCAAAAAATGGAAAGTTGAAGTTTTGGAAGGTTGAGAGGTTTGACCGAGAGTTGACTTTGGTGATATCGGATACAAATTGCGGTTCCGAGAGTTGGATTAGCTTAGTTATGTAATTTTGGACTTGCATGCAAAATTTGGCATTATTCCAGGTTGATTTGATATATTTCGGCACGAGTTTTGGGAGTTAGAAGACTTGGAAATTTATAAGTTCGATTCGTTGTGCGATTTATAGTTTCGACATTGTTTGATATGATTTGAGATCTCAAGTAGGTCCGTGTTATGTTATGGGACTTATTGGTATATTCAGACGAGGTCCCGAGATGCTCGGATGAGTTTCGGACGGGGTTCGGATCGTTGGAGCATTGTTTGGATCTGCTGGAATTTTCTGTTAACTGGTGTCTTCGCACCTGCGCGTGAGGGACCGTAGGTGAGTGCACGCAGAAGCGTGAATTGGTCGCAAAAGTGAAATGGGCAGTCTGGGCAGTTGCAGTAGGTGCGAAGGATATTCCGCACCTGCATGATTGCAGAAGCTGACGGGAAAGACGCATGAGCGAAAAGGCAGAGCAGAAGCACAACACTGGCCGCACCTGCGTTAGCGCAGAAACAAGGCTTTTTCCGCAGGTGCGTTGGGCAGCCTCCAGCGATTCTCCAGAAAAACGGATGTTTTGTCGCAAATGAGACGCCGCAGAAGCGGCTAATGCGTTACAGGTGCGATCATGCCTGGGCAGAATCATATAAGTCGAGAGTTTAGCCATTTTCTCCATATTTTGAGTTGTAGACATCGGATTTGAGCGATTCTTCGTGGGGGTTTCAAGCAAATCTTTGGGATAAGTGTTATTCACCCGAAATTGATTATACTTCATAATTTTATTTTTATTTTTATTATTAAATTAGTGTTTTGAGTTGAGGAAACTGGGAATTGTTGAAGAAATCTTTCAAAATGTAAATATGATGATTTGAAGGATGAATTGATGTCGGAAATTGATAATTTTGGTATGGTTGAACTTGTATCGGAATGAGTGTTTGGGTTTTGTAAATTTTATCGGGTTCCGAGGTACGGGCCCGGAGTTTGACTTTTGGGTTGACTTTTGGTTCTTGTTAAAGATTGAAACTTTATTATCCAGAATTGTTTTCTATGAGTTTAATTTATGAATTGAAGTTATTTTGAGTATATTTTAGCCGTCCGGAGGTTGTTTCACTCGAGAAGCTCATTTTAGAGTTACGTTCTAGCTTTTTTGAGGTAAGTATCTTGCCTAACTTTGTGTGGGGGAACTACCCCGTAAGATGTGAGTCTTTGGTGCTAATTGTGTCATGTGAAATTCGTGTACGCGAGGTGACGAGTACGTGCTCGGGCTTATTTGTGAAAATTTGATCTTTTAGGGCTCTTAGGTTCTTATGTTCATTAGATATGAAGTTGTTTTGTTATGATAAATCTCCTATTTAGTAGTTTCACCTCTACGTGTTTTTATTTGGAATTAATTGCTTCATGTTCCACGCTTATTGCCGATTAAACTTTTATGTGTCTTAACTGAAGTTGTTGTATTTTTTATTGCTATGCTATCTTTTCCGTAATTGCCTATCATTAGTTGAAGTTATTATTATCTTTCTCATAATCTGATTATCCTTAATTGAGTTCATTGAATCTTTTTCATAATTGATCAACCCTAATTAAAGTTTTGTTATCCCTTATCATTGTTGATTTACCCTTAATTGTTATTCATTTTACGATTTGAGACTACGAGACGGTACCTCGGGAGGGCTCTGTTGTCATTTCCCCTTTTCTGTGCACTTGTCTTTTATGGTTGTTTTCCTTAGCATACTGCTAGTTGTTTTCCTCCGTGTTTCTCTATTTGCTCAGTTCTATATAGCTAATCTTGTTGTGCTTGCCGTTACGTCCACTTCATTGTTGTCTTATTTACACTGTATATTTCGTAGTGATCATTTCTTGTGTGCCATTCCTTATCTCCACTCTTAATTATGGACTTGAATTATGGTAGAACACTTGCACAAGCATACACGTAGATGAATCACCCATATTGGTTTAAGGAGATGAGTCCTGATGTTATTGACCATTACATGTACTCTTCTCTACTTGCCTTCCGTGTGAGAGTTGTCCTCTTGGCACGTGAGTCATCCGTGCGGTTATGGATTGAAATGTGGGCACAAGGTGCCAAGTGATTAGGGTTCAAGAATTGAGACCCGTGAGTTGTGATTATGAAGTTCGGTACCTCGTGAAAATGCTTGAACAAATCTGGTGTGAGAGCGGTTGTTCTTATTGAGTTGTTCCTAGTTTTCTTTTATTTGGTTTCATTGATTTAGATTGTGTTCAGTTACTCTACAACATTATTACCTGAATCCTTCCTGTTAAATGTTGTTATTAGTGTATCATTGCAAGTATTAATCTGTGTTCCTTTTCATGCTTAGCTTTATATTAATATTGTTTCCTCTGTTAGTTCACCTTCACACTTGTTCAGGTTGTTTAGTCCGGTAGCTGTCTTGAGTGTCCCTCGTTACTACCTCACCGAGGTTAGTCTAGATACTTACTAGGTACCGCTATGGTGTACTCATACTATGCTTCTGTACATTTTTGTACAGATCCAAGTGCCACGGTTGTTGTTGATTATTAGCTGGCGGGTCAAGCTTTGCAGACTCAAGGTAAACCAGCCGTCGCATTCGCAGGCCTCAGAGTCACCTTCTGATTTTGTTTTTGTATTGTTTGATTTCCATTCCGAACAATTGTACTTAAGGATTCTCTTAGCAAACTCAGTAGAGCTTATGACTTGTACTACCGATTTTGAGAATTGTATTTGTGTATAAGATTTGTTTCTTATATTCTTCGTTTGATGGTTGATTTCTTCTATTAATTCAGTAAGCGTTAGGCTTACCTAGTCTTAGAGACTATGTGTCATCATGACATCCTACAGAGGGAAACTGGGGTCGTGACAAGTTGGTATTAGAGCTCTAGGTTCATAGGTGCTACGAGTCATAAGCGAGTGTAGTAGAGTCTTGCTGATCGATACGGAGACGTCTGTACTTATCTTCGAGAGGTTACAGAACTATTAGGACAATTTCACTCCCTTTATTCCTATAGTGCGAGTTTATTGATCTCGAAGTTTGAACTTGTGTCATTATATTCTCTTACAAATGGTAAGGACATGAGCTACATTTACCGACAATGCTGCCCCCAGAGCCGGTGTTGCTAGGGACCGGGGCGGAGGCAGAGGCCGAGGAGGAGCACGTGCTACAGCTAGAGCACTTGTCAGAGCAGCAGTTGAGGAGCTGTTAGTAGCCCTGGTTAGGAGGCAGGTACTGGAGGCGCCTATTGTGATCCCAGGACTTCATGAGACTTTAGCACAGTTCCTGAGCATGTTTGGTACATTGGCTCAAGTGAGGTTGATTCCGGTTGCACCAACTACTTCACAGATCGGGGGAGGAGCTCAGACTCCCGCCCCCGTACTCCAGAATAGCGAGTCCATGTTGGTCAGGTTCCAGGTGTCATGCCGACATAGTCGGTCGTCCCATTTCAGCCTGTGGTTAAGGCAATAACATATGAGGAAGAACAACTTAGACTTGCTAGGTTCAAGGAGTAATACCCTCATACTTTCAGTGGTTTGATTTCAAAGGTTGCACATGGGTTCCTAGGGGAGTAATACCGTATTCTCCGCACTATGGGTATTGTGGAGACAAGTGGGGTTGCTTTTACTACAGTCCAGCTTGAGGGAGCAGCATATCAGTAGTGGCGAGCGTATGAGTTGGGTAGTCCGACCAATGCAACTTCATTTTCATGGGTTCAAATTTCATAGGCGTTCTCGAGAGAGTTCGTTCCCCAGACCCTTCGGGATGCATGGCGCGTGGAGTTTGAGTAGCTACGCCAGGGCACTATGTCAATTTCAGAGTATGCCGTTATATTCGATGAATTGTCCAGACATGTACCTACTTCGATTTCCACTGTTAGCGTGAGTCCGCAGGTTTATTGGGGGACTCAGTCATGATATCCTGTTCAGCAGGGCTCAGGAGTTGGAGCCGGATGTTCCATTTCTGCAGGTGGTAGAGATTGCTCGCCGATTAGAGGGCATGCGGAGCGAGGAGAGAGAAAGCAGGGAGACTAAGAGGCCTTGTAGACCGGAGAGATCTACTGGTCCCTATGTTGGAGGCTGGTTACGGCATGATAGAGGGTTTTTGGCCTAGCTAGTTCAGTTTGCACTTCAGGCTTCACACGGTTTTTCAGGTACCCATAGGTCTCAGGGTACCGGACAGCTTCCACAGCCACGTTAGTAGAGAGGTTGCTTTGAGTGTGGAGATACCAGCCACATGGTGTGAGATTGTCTCAGACTTTGGATAGATGTGTCACAGCGGGGTAATCAGGCTATGAGTTCTATTTCAGTTGTTGATATACCTGCACCGCTATCGTGGGGTGCAGGTTAGGCGAGTAGAGGGCGCCTACGAGGGGAGCCCCGACCCGTTAATGTGTTTTCTATAGTAGGGCTGAGGCCGCTGCACTAGATGATGTCATACAAGTATGGGTTCGAATTGTTATAGAGGAGCATTATTCATATTTTGTTTCGGTTCTACTTATTCTGGGCGAGTCCTTCTATTTTACTTCACATATGGGTGAGTTTTGTGATCTTGCACTCAACTTATGTGTTTACCCCTATTGGGAGATTCTACAGTGGTAGACCATGTCTATCGTGTTGTTTTAATTCATTATTGAGAGCTATGGGACTAGAAGTGAATTTATGTTACTCATTACGGTAGTTTTGATGTGATTTTCGGATGGTTGGTTACGATTTGTGGTTTAGATGTTCTACTAGTGTGGGAGTTCAGTATATGTTGTGACTCTTGTTGGCAGAATTGAATTAGTTAAAGGTTTAGGTTGGTATGATGTGTATTCTACTTGTGATTCAGAGTTGAGGGTGAGACCTCCGCGGTGTCATGTGTTCGATGTGTTGAACCGGCTGCGTGCTGCGATGGAGTTATATCAGGATGAGGTCCTTGCGATATTTTCATATGTTTTGATTCTTCCTTATGTAATCGGTTCGTAGTATGGTACTGATAAGGAGTGGTGCCTGTCGGGCATGTTTGATAGTTCTTTCATGTGTTTCCTTGTATATTCAGTCATATTCGTACTGTGCTTATTGGGTTTTAGCTTGCGAGGTGTGTGCCCAGGTGGGGATAGATGTGACTTGTTGATTCAGGTGAATAGTTACGAGGTCTTCATGTTTCTTGCATCGTTGTCAGTGTTGTGAAGGTTTGAAATAGGATTCTAACGGATATGAGGCTAATTGCTGGTACTAGATTTAATTATCGGCAGCTACTGTGGCTAGAGTTGTTGTTAAAGGCATATGTGTGATGTGTTACGTCGTGTGATTGTACCTTGTGGGTGTAGGCATAAGTTTTTGCATCCGGTTGAGGTTGGCACCGTGTGTCGATGTGGGAATCGGGTCTTTTGGGAAGGATTGGATGGTTAGAAATTTGGTATTATCAGTGTGGGGGTAAAAGGAATAATTGTTAGTTGGGACGGTTTCGTCGGACCTATGTGGATCGGGGTACGTGGGATCACCCGCGGGTGTATGTAAGGTAAGTTCACTCAGTGATTTGATGACTTTAGAATGATTCTTGACACGTTCGATGATGAACGTTTATTTAAGAGGGGGAGAATGTAACGACCTGACCGGTTATTTTGAGAATTAGTGTTCCGTTCAGTGGCTTAAGGTATCGAGCAACTCCGTATTATGAGTTATGACGTGCGTGCATAGTCGAGTTAGGATTTCGGATGATTCGGGATTGATTTGGAAGAATGATTCATTTTAAGAAGCTTAAGCGGTAAGAGTTGACCGAAATTTGACTTTTATGTTGATGACTCCGAAATGGCATTTTGATGGTTCCAATAGTTTCGTATGGTGATTTTGGACTTAGGCGTGCATTTGGATTTGGAGGTCTGTAGGGTAATTTGAAGCATTACAGCGAAAATTGGAAAGTTAAAGTTTTGGAAGGTTGAGAGGTGTGACCGAGAGTTGACTTTGGTGATATCAGGCTCGGATTGCAGTTCCGAGAACTGTATTAGCTCCATTATGTCATTTGGGGCTTGCATGAAAAATTTGGCATTATTCCGGGTTGATTTGATATATTTCGGCACGCGTTTTGGGAGTTAGAAGACTTGGAAATTAATAAGTTCGATTCGTGGTGCGATTTGTAGTTTCGACATTGTTTGATGTGATTTGAGGCCTCGAGTAGGTCCGTGTTATGTTATGGGACTTATTGGCATATTCGGACGAGGTCCCGAGTGGCTCGGATCAGTTTCGGACGGGTTTCGGATTGTTGGAGCATTGTTTGGAACTGCTGGAATTTTCTGTTAACTAGTGTCTTCGCACCTGCACGTGAGGGACTGCAGGTGAGTGCACGCAGAAGTATGAATTGGTCACAGAAGTGAAATGGGCAGGTCTGGGAAGTTGGAGTAGGTGCGAAGGATATTCCGCACCCGCGTGATTGCAGAAGCGGACGGGAAAGGCGCAGGATCAAAGAGGCAGCACAGAAGCGCAACACTAGCCGCACCTGCGTTAGCGCAGAAGTGTGGCTTTTTCCGCAGGTGCGTTGGGCGGCCTCCAGTGATTCTCCACAAAATCGGATGTTTTGTCGCAAATGCGACGCCGCAAAAGCGGCTAATGAGTCGCATGTGCGGTCATGCCTGGGCAGAATCATATAAGTCGAGGGTTTGGCCATTTTCTCCATATTTTGAGTTGTAGATCTCGGATTTGAGTGATTCTTCGTTGGTTTTCAAGCAAATCATTGGTGTAAGTGTTCTTCACCCAAAATTGATTATCCTTCATAATTTCATCTTTATTTCTATTATTAAATTAGTGTTTTGAGTTGAGAAAAATGAGAATTTTTGAAGAAATCTTTCAAAATGTCAAAATGATGATTTGAAGGATGAATTGATGTCGGAAATTGATAATTTTGGTATTGTTAAACTCGTATCGGAATGGATGTTCGGGTTTTGTAAATTTTATCAGGTTCTGAGGTGCGGGCCTGGGGTTCGACTTTTGGGTTGACTTTTAGTTCTTGTTAAAGATTGAAACTTTATTATCCAGAATTATTTTCTATGAGTTTAATTAATGAATTAAAGTTATTTTGACTAGATTTGAGCCGTCCGAAGGTTGTTTCACTTCGGAAGCTCATTTTAGAGTAACGATCTAGCTTCTTTGAAGTAAGTATCTTGCCTAACTTTGTTTGGGGG